>PNEQ01089578.1:0-40896 GCA_003012365.1 Medauroidea extradentata
AACCCTCCCTGAGCATGGCATCCTGGCCCGCCATGCATGTGTTATTGGAAATTGTGTTAGTTTATAATTGGCCAGGTGGTGGAGAGCCCCCTTGTGAAGGAACTACGTGTTGTCGTCCTCCTGTCCCAAAAGTAGTGAAAGTCGTATGTCAGCTCCCCCTAGTCCTACGGTGGCAAAACCACACGTTTTAACAATATTAATCAGCTTACTTCACTTTAGCTAACAATATAGTTAGATTTCGATGTATTACATTGGACTAATATCACTGAATTCACATTAACATGTTTTAAATCATATATATGATAAGTTCACGTAACATTTGTAATCTGATAAGTAGGCATAATATCACGATGACCTTACGATATTTTACTGAAAAAATTTAAAAAAGAAAATAATTTGGCTATGTTAATTGCACCTAAGCAACATCAAAAACTTTTTCTGACTTAATGTTGCAAATTTGTGCAATAAATTTTAATCTGTTCCTTCGGTATTTGTTTTGCGTAAATGAGAAAGGGATGGATTATCGTATACCTAAAAGCATTTACAAGACATATAACTACCCGTGTTACCTCCCGAAAGTATAAAGTACTTTTGTATAATGCATGCTTAATTATAATCGAATATGAGCTGAGAGAAATAATGATAATAAAATATTTGTGTTGAATACTAAGAGGTAATTGCTGTAACACATTTATAACATTCTTTCTAAGTCTGTTCAGTCTCTCTTGTTAGCAATCTTTTAGATTTGTCAAAGTTAATTGTCAGGAGGAAGAGATGGGGTGCGGGACAAGGAATATGCCACAGAGTAGACAAGAACAAGTCGAAACCAAGGCAGGACACACATATTTTGTCCTAGTTTACTGCGCACGTAATATTGTGTAGAATAAAAGCGGTAGAATTAATCTATATGTGAATGATGCGTCCCTGCAGGTAAATAAAATTGAGGTTGTTCAGTTCACTGCGAGTAGCACATTTTTCATATAGTCTTTAATGTTACCTGGTAAATGTGGATAATTATGCGGGTTCAGCTACCGTTGGTCAACATAACATTTTAGAGCTAAATTCTGAAAGCGTCTCGGGGCCGAACTTACAACAAATTTTCAATGTGGCAAAATCGTCTTGATATTTGATTTTAAGATGTAATTCGTAAATTTGGCTTTCATGCAATATAATGCACTAAACGCAAGTAAATATATAAGTTATACGTCACTGCAGATAAAATTACAACGTTTATCATTTAATAACTCTCACTAGTATTTACTTACGATTTAGGCGAATAATGTGATCGTGACACTTTCTTATCCTTTGTAATTTAAGATTTCATAGTTGTATACGGATAAAAAACATTTTTTGAAGCTCTAAAAGCTCATCTGTGGTTTTTACGGTCACTAAATTTAAACAGGCAAGACAAACGATTGACCGGATTCTATAGAAACTAGTAAGATTTTTTCTCCTCTCATTTCTAAGCTCAAAGAGATATTGCCGTGGGACATCAGGAGAAAGAATTAATTTGTGTAACAGGCACCAATTTTAGTTTTGTTGGCAAAATAATATTTATGCTCTTTGATTAACGATTAAACAAACCTGAAAATTAATTCCATATTATTCCAGAATAATTCAGTAAATTGGAACAATGAGACACGACCAGTAAATTTATCATACAAAATAAATATGTGTTTACAGTAAATTTATCACATAAAATAAATATGTGTTTTATCAAACGCACAAAACAAACCAATAAACAAGATAAAATATCCAGTACGAAACATATACGGATTATTACAAGTAAAACACAAAAACAAGATGACAATATAATTGTAACAGCAGAAAGCCACACAACAAATCAGTGGCAAACGCTACGTTTCAGGAATTGAAACCTATTTCTTTCTCCAAACTTGAGGCCCAACTGGTGGGAGACTTCAAGATACGACTAACACAGATTTACACTTAGTTGGGTCTTGGAATCGAACCTATAACCACCTGCGCCGTGATCCGGTGCGTAGATGTCTATGCTACGAAGTCCAGCTGTTAGTTAATTTATTTATTCATCTTAATTTTATGTGGCGAAGATAAGGCAAAGCCGCCTTGTGTCACACTTAACACAGTGTGTATAGTAAGAAAGAATTTCACAATGTAACAGTCGAAGAAAAGGAAATATTGAATTTACATAGCTAAATTAATAAGTAACATTGCAGCATTAAAGTTCAAAATTATTAAAAATTAAGAAGGAAATTAAATCACAATGCAATAAAAAATTTAAAGATTAATTATCACACTCATTAACACATTAATGTATAGATATATTTCTGTTCATGCTAGTTAATGAACTTGTCTAAGAGTGTTCAGCACATATTTTTTTTTTTAATTGGAAGACTCAGCATATTTCTGGCTCACTGAGTCTCCCAGTGCATTCCGAACTCGTTCCATGGCTACCATAAATGTATCGGAATATGCTCTTGTGCGATGCCTAGGTATCAACAAAGCTAGGTTATCCTTCGAACAAGTACCAACATTATGGCAGGAGAGAAAGTTAAATTTCATATAGAGATAGGGCGTGGATTTAGAATACAAAACTTTTCTTAAAAGTTGTAAGCTATGAAGTTTACACCTATGTGCGATCTGCAGCCTTGATAACTTTCCGAAATAAGGAGAGATATGGTCACGGATTTTAAGATTAAATACAAACTGATACATAAATGTTGAATTTTCTGTAATCAATTTGCCTGTTGTTCTGTAAGGTCGCTATAAATTACGTCACAACAATCATAACAGGGAAAATTTTATACCTGTATACATTATCTTTTACACATTAAGGGTGAGACATGTTTACGTCTCACGGTAATTTTTTTTAAAATTAATATCTATGAGTGGCTCTGGTGGCCACTCTATTTAGTCTGTGATATTACATATTTTAGTATACTTGCGTAATTGCATATATACGCTGTAATATTTATTGTTATTATTGGTGTAATTTATTATTTATTGGTATTTGTAAAACAACTGTTGGCCGCTAGGTGGGAGGGCTGAGTTTGACGTCACTGTAAGTGACAGAAAGAGTCGACAACCAAACGTCAGGCAAGATGGACGTGTAAGGAAATGAAATGGACTGAACTTGTGAAAGCTTTGAAAATACGTTGGCAACGGAAATTTATTTTCTTGCAAGACGTTGCAGTATATTTTCAAATGCAGTGCAGTATAAGAAGGCGTATTGTGCAAGTTGTGATAGTCGGCGTGCACAAGGGTACTCGGTGTGCTGCTATGTGCAAAATTACGCAGCGTACTTTAGTGTATGAAGACGATAGTTTTAGTTGCTGAAAGTACTGAGCAATAAGTGGCACCATGGAAATATCCACTTTAAGGGTTTTCAAACCTGCCTAGATCGCAGTGAATGACGTCGAGGGACGGCCAGCGCCAACACCGGAGAGTTGTATTGGGAAGCAGCTGTTACCTACGTCACACAGAAGTTCCGTGGAGAATCAGCTGCTTGTCTTACACGGAGTTACGTGCCACAACGATTATGACGAGTTCATGCAAAGATCATAAGGTAGGCGACGACCTATGTATTAATTGCTGACAATCGCGGCAGAAAACGTAACATTAGATATCAGACTCACCTCGGCCATAGACTTTAAACGTAATATTTATTAAAGACTTTTGTTACGATATGTTAAAAGTTAATAGTGCTAACTTATTTCACAGATTATAGTCTAATTAAAATTTGGTGTAATTTTTTGTAGAGACTTGTTATGCATAAAATATATACTTTCAAAATTACAATTTGTCGCCAAATTATTTTAACTTGTTTAGGTTCACGTCAGTAAAAAGCTCCTCTAGGTGACATGCTCAAATATTTTGTTTGTAATAGGGCCTTTGACAGACTTAAGGTGTTTTGTAACGAGTCGCGCCTTCATGGCTACAGGGCCCTTAAGGACACGTCCCCAGGGAGTTGGTTTTTTGGCGTTTCAATGCATGGAGGGTCGATAGCGCCTTCTTACTTACGTTAGCAATATGGGACGGCCAGTGTACTACTCGAAGTAATGCCTAGGTTTTCGACGTTAGATTTTATTGACAGATTTGTACCGCCTACAAGGATTTTCGGGGATTTGAAAATCACAGATTTTTAAAATAATTCAGTGTTGCCAAACATGATGGCTTGCGATTTATGAAGTTTAATTAGAAGCCCATTTTCAGCAGACCAATTAACAACGGCCTCAAGGTCCATGTTAAACTCAGTAACTCTTTTAACGGTATCAGTCGGAGGAAAGGAATAATTGAATTGCAAATCGTCGGCATATAAATGGCGTTGTGAATATCTAAGCGTATTTGGGAAGGTCATTAATGAACAGAGTGAACAGAACAGGACCGAACACAGAACCTTGTGGGACACCAGCTCTTAATCTCTGCCAGTCAGATTTCAAGTTCCCAGAAATATCACTTTGATGTCTGTTGGACAAGTATGACTTGAACAAAGCAGCAGCATTCGTTGAGAAACTAAAATTCTTATCGAGTTTGGCTAGCAGAACATCGCGGTCGACAGTGTCAAAAGCTTTGATAAAATCGAATAGCCCGAGAAGCGTAGTAAATTTCCTATCCATAGTCTGATATCGTCAGTTATGCTCACAAGTGCAGTGCTGGTGCTATGATTAGCACGGAAAACTTACTGGCATTCGTCTAGGAGTTTATTGTTGCCGAGATAAATTTTCATTTGTTCAAAGACGATGTGTTCAAGCACCCCTGTTTTTCGCGAAAAGAATTTTGCCTCAGTTTGTTTCAGTGTCATACGTGCACATCTGCAATTGTGCTTCATGGTAATTGGTAGCGTGTCTACGTAAAGAGCCGTATCTCATTTGACTGAGCCCATTACAGAAACTTTCCTGCAACACCACACGTCTGTGATTTGCCGGTAGAATCCCTAGGCCCGTGAGAGTTAAAATATCCAATCGCTGACCACGAAGCAGAACTGCAGATGTGCACGTAAGACACTGAAACAAAGTGAGGCAAAATTCTTTTCGCGATAAACAAGGGTCCTTATCAATAATCTTCGAATGCACTGGTAAAATAGATAATGGACGGTAGTCAGACCGTGTAGAGAGAGATTCTGTGTTTTCGGAATATGCTTCACAAGGGCAATTTTTCCAGGTGCATGGGAATGGAGAGTGGGTCAATGAGAAATGTGTTATTCTTCGTAGAGGTAATATTATATAAGGGAGAAGTAATTTTATTACGTGTATCGATATGTCGTCTATGCCAAACGCGGAACTTTTCATACGACCAATTGCTTTACTAATGCTATTTAAAGTTACGTTAAAAAATTCGAATGTTTCTTGTGAATATATATTTTGTATACATATTTTTCTCAACGTAACTTCTTTAAGTCCAGTAGCCATGGGAATAGCATTGTTTAGGAATAAGTAAATAAATTCTGTTGTGCTGAAATCGCACGCGCTTGGGTTTTCTTTCTTACCCAAACCTAAACCCTGCAGATATTTCCATAATTGGGTACATGACATATTTCGTTTAGCGAGTTCTGCGGAATACACAAATTTCGCTTTACGAATTCCCTGGGTGCATTTGTTTCTTATAACACGATGCTTTTCGAAATATTTGGTCGCCATCTCACTAGTATGATTTAGGGATTTTTTGTATTGCCTGAAGGCAGCGTCACGGGGTGACATTAGTGACAAAATACCTTGTGTCATCCAATGTGAAGGTGGACGGTTCATTCGTCAGGTTTTGAACGGTGGGTTTTCATTGATAAATTCAATCAGGATGTCATTAAAACACCAAATTTTTTTTTGTCGTTAATTGTGTGCAGAGAATCAATTTCATTGCCTTCTTAATTGTGACACATGTCACTGCTAGGAGGACTTTAACTGCAAATAAACAGTAACAGTAATTTTAGAGCATGTAATATTTACTTAAATGGGTCTGGCTTGACAACTGTCCTACATTGTCCCCGTATTAATATAAACCATTTATCACAATGACCATCACTATCACCTCCTAGAATATTGCCCTTCCCTCCTGGGACAGCCTGTATAAACTATTACTACTTCACAGTATAAGACACAAGTTTGAAGTGAAATATGAGAGAAACTTTCGCTGCTTTCTTAATTTAATTCAATAACTGATGTAGGCTTTGTAGTTAGTTAATTACAATAAATTTAGCAACAGTAAATCTGAGGATATAACTTAGCGGACTGTATAAACTATTTTAACAACGATATCTTTCCAATAGCATGATTTCTAAAATAGGTTGAATTAAAAATTTTACATATCTACGTGTACATTACTGCAAACCAAATGAATGAATATATGTTTAAATCTTTCGCCTTGTATTCTACGCTCAGTACTGGCTAAATTTATATAAAACCCATTCGGAAACAATAAAAATTTCGACGTTTAATAGTTTGACAGTTGTGGAGGGCGATTAAGGTTTTAGGAGAGAGGAGAGAGGAGGAAATCCACACACAACGACGAGGTTGTGGGCCGACCGGTCAGTTTGACGTCACTAGCCGCCCTCCCGAGAATGTAGCCATGTCAGCGGCGGTGTGCTCCGGCCAGTCTTCAGTTGTCCTCAGTTCTTCAGTAGCCGCCGTCGTGGACGGTTCTGTTTTTTGGATCATGTGTCGGGAATTCGGCACATTACGTGTTTGTGATGGTGGAAGTTTCTAGAGTTTGATAGTGTTTTCTGTTAATTGATATTGGTTCTAATTATTGACTCGTTTCGTGTATATTGATTGGAGTTATTGGCCGTGGGCGAAAGCCAGAGGCCACTTTTCACGTAAAAAAAAAAAAAAAATCAGTTGTCCTCACTACGTTAACAACACCGCCTTGATCCAGCATGGACGCCACGTGAGTACTAGCTTGGTTTCCAACAACCAACAGGGCGTTAGTCAAAACATAAAGGCCAAGTTTACTAAGTACTATAGGTGCAACGAGTTCAAGAAAGTCTGACAAATTCTTTCTTAGGAATCTCCCATAGTAAAAATATGTAGAAGTGCTTCCATTTTTAAAATAAGAACACAACATCAATGCAAGTAATAAAAGTTATCACCTTACTAAGGACTAAACGTGTTCCGAGTTTGACGATTCCTCTTATATCTTGTACGATCAGAAAATATTTGAATGGTGCCACTTTCTATAGGATCAAGACAGGGAAAAATATACCCCAATAATTAGGGGTGACATTCTATTCGTGGGATGACTTAGGGACATTAGAAGTAATTCCTCGAACATGTGGTCACCTGACTATAGACACTAACTTTCGATAAATTACTAGTAGTAAATATCGACATGCTATTTAATTTATATTTGCTCACAGTTAACAGTTACGGATAATATTAATAGTATAAATGTATCCCAAAATCACTCCACGTGCCCAACGTTATCCCTAATTAGGGTAGTAAAAGACATGTATAATTCCTTATTGAATTATTTTATATTTCGTTCTTATAAATTCTGAGAAGAAAGGTGTTAAATTTGTTACTACAATATCAATTATATTCACCTTGCGCTACATTAAGAGCGTTGAAGTTGTATATTTAACGTATATTTAAGCCGAAATCAATGGAGTAAATTAGAAATAAAAATTTGCTCAACTGATTAGGGCTTAAATATACGTTAAAGTTCAACTTCAATGCTTTTATTGTAGCGTAACGTCAAAAGAATTGATATTGTAGTAACAAATTTAGCACATTTCTTCTCAAATTTTCATAACAGCGAAAAATAAAATAATTCAATATGACGACTCATGACGAGCCTTAAATACGTTAACCACCGTTCCTGTCTCCCCCCCTCCACCGCAACCCTCCCCCCCCAAACACACACACATACACCCACACACACACACGCCACATAAACACAAGTATCTCACAATCCCACTTTTATTTTTAAAGTAAATTTACTAATAGTTCATGTCATCAATACTAACAAATTACTACTTAAGTAAACACATATGCTTGCAGTTCAATTCTTTCGTATTTTAAGAACTCTATTACATCATTTGCATAGGTTTCAAACCGTTATTCATTTATGTATATATACGTTTTGCAAGTGTACTTCACGGTAAAATTATTAGACATAATGAATATTTTTTTGTTAAGGTGCCGGAATACGACATATTTTATTTTCATGTCGTGTGTGTAGTTTCTAAACGTCGTCTATTTTTTTTTTCACGTAATAGCTACATTATATATCTAAACTAGCTATCGACTGCGGCTTTGTCTGCGTGAAATTTTGTAATGTAAACAGTAACTCTGGATAAAATATGTGATGAAGGCATTTAACAGCTAGCGTACTCAAAAACAGTGAACTATAAATTGTCTTAGCTGAGTGTAAAGAGCGCGCGCGATATGCTCGTATGATGTCATAGTAATTCCCATCGCAAAGTCTTGCGCGGGATACGAACCTGAAACCACACCTCTCCCACCACCACAAACTTTATACAATAGATGAGTGATTACTTAAAGACAGGCCGTGATATTTAATTCGTATGTACAGGCTACAGTCCAAAGAGGTTTTATTTATGAGTAGGTTGGCAAAAAGAAACAACTGTTGAATTATTTCTCCGTGATCATTCTCTTTTTTCGGGAGACTGTAACATTTTACTGCTTTCACATCCTTCATTTTAAAATTTCATTAAATCCTGAATTTAATTTGTAGCTAGTTACATAAACTTCATTCTTATCGAAAAATCATCTCGATACCTCAATGGGTATAACCGGTAAATATGATTATTTGAAAACACACTATATTTTTTTAACAACTTTCAAGAACGAATTTCGAAAAATCCTTAAATTATTTTTGATATTTATGAAAGATTAATTTTAAAGCAAAAACCATTTCAATAATTCCACTGGTTTAGGAGATAAGTGGGATAAACTAAAAACACAATTTAATTTTTAAAGAGTTTTGAAGGACTAATTTCGAAAAATTCCAAAATTGCTTTTTATATATTTATTTAAGAATAATTTTAAAGAAAATATCACCTCACTCTCTGAAATGGTTTAAGAGAAATCACGGATTAATGAAAAACACATTTTACGGCTTTTCACTCCCTTATTTTTCGAATTTCACAAAATCGAAAAATTCCTAAATATGCATTTATTTGGGCAATATTATGAAGTTAAAAAAATTGTGATAGCTCTCCTGCTTAATGAAATATCAGGGATTCATTGAAAACACATTTCACCCCTTTTCACCGCCTTAGTTATCGAATTTCGATAAATTTTTCTTGGTGGGTGCCTACGGGGCAAGTGGAAGCCTCCCTCAAAATTTCATTGTTCTAGGTCCAGCGGTTTGGGCTGTGCGTTGATGAGTGAGTGAGTGAGTGAGTGAGTGAGTGAGTGTGTGAGTGAGTGAGTGAGTGAGTGAGTGAGTGAGTGAGTGAGTGAGTGAGTGAGTGAGTGAGTGTGTGAGTGAGTGTGTGAGTGAGTGAGTGAGTGAGTGAGTGAGTGAGTGAGTGAGTGAGTGAGTGAGTGAGTGTGTGAGTGAGTGTGTGAGTGTGTGAGTGAGTGAGTGAGTGAGTGAGTGAGTGAGTGAGTGAGTGAGTGAGTGAGTGAGTGAGTGAGTGAGTGAGTCAGGACACTTCATTTTATACATTAAGATGACCATTATTTTTTTCAAAACTATTTGGTATTTGGTGCACACATAAAACTTAGGAAGGGTACGCGGCGTTTAGGTTTTTGTTCATGCCGTATTTGTATTTTCTAACTGAAATCCAATTCGTCATATTACGACTACATTTTATATCTAACGGATTACTTTTTTTAGAATTAGGTATAGTTAGTATTGATTTGGTATTTGGCAGGTAATTAATTTATGTGTTTAGTTTATATTGTTTTAAACTATCGAAATTGTGTCGGTTTAAACAAATGTTTAGTCAGGTAAGATATCCCAATTTTTTTATGTGAATTCATGTTAAACACAAAACCGTTCTTAGTAAAGTGAAAATTTTTATTTATTTTGTTCATTATGTGTTAGTAGTTATATAATGACAGAATTTAAATAATTTTTAATAAGATGAGATGTCTACATAAATCATTAATTGTAATTCAAATAAATCAGTTCGCACATAGTTCCTAACATAGTGATTTAAGTTTTACGTATTTAATCCATAACTTATTCAGCTTTTAAGTTGTCAACCATAAAATTATTTTGATAACTTTTCCAAATTTTTTTAGTCTCGATACACATTTAAATCTAAGTAAGATAATGATAATTTTATGGTTGTTCTTGTGGAGTTAAATAATTTACGTTCTCCAGTTTCCAACAATGCATTCTATGTACACATAATTTATAGTAAATGTATGTCAAGAACTACAGGACCGATATTAAGTCAATTTGATACTATCGGCTTTACAATCAAACTTTGATTTAACTAGGCTTAATTGTTGTGTAGGTTCATCACGTAAGACGATGGTACAAAAATTTTGTACTTTTATTTAACACTTATTGATATACGTAAAGGATTTAAACTATTAAATAGAAATCCAAAAATAAAATAAAAATAAAACAATTAATCTTTATTACTCAGGACACAACAATTAAGACAGCACAGATAACACTGGGACAAAGGAACACAAGACAGGAAAACGGTGACGAGGTTACAGACAAACTGACTAGACAAAACACATCGATGAATACACAAACGAACACAGTATATTATTTATATTATTTTCCGTTATTTGTTCACTAATTCCCTATGTGATATTTCATGTTCTCTTGTTTTTGTTTATGGATGTGTTGACTACAGCCAAACTAGGCTTGTTTGCTCTTTTCCGTATTCCGTTTTTTTTGTGTCTCATTCTAAGATTTTTGGGAAGACGTCATATTGCGATGGCGTATGTCCACAGTAGTGCCGTTTTTAACATCACACAACAACGCAAATTTTGACTGACATGTTAATGTTCAAATTTTATTCCATACGTCAATTTTTTTGGTATGTTAATACGGCGAATTTTCAGTAAAATTGGTTACGTAGCAGCCACGTCTAAAAGTGGATTATAAATGTCCTGAAGAGTTCAACATAGCAACCCCGGCACAACAGTTCTTTCTGGTAGCGTTCACAATGTTCCGACATGCGGCTCGTCATGGTACAACAAGTAGAAGCAACCATATTTTATTGAATGTATAGTTTCAATTAGCTGTTTCTTGAAACCACGAATTAAATTGTAAAAATCTTGTCGAAATAAAGTGCAACACAAACAAAATGTTATTCGTGAAATGAAAGTACTTTTACAAAAAAACTGCAATTTATTATCTATTCACAAATAAACGTAAATTTCTTTGTTTATAAACTGCAATGAGTATTTGGCGAAACATTGTACTGATATCAACGTATTGTACATTCGGTGAAGTTTATCTGTTTTCAAAGCATTATTGTAAACAAAACATTTTCCTTCAAGTGAAATAAAAATATACCAAGTACTTTCAGTTGCAAGTGAATTACGTTTTGTAATGTTGCATTTCCTTTCCCTGCAAGACCCGACACGGTGAAAAGTAGAAATAGAATCTACTTTCGCTGGGCTGTCGTGGGAGTTGCATCGGGTAGTCGGGCATTGTAAATCCACCTTAAAAGACAGGAGTATAGACGGTGGTGTAGAAATATGAGATCCCCCGCTGTATTTGGCCTCTCCTCAGTGATGGAACTGGTTCAGATGTGAAGTGGACTCCGGACGTCTTCTTTCAGGTATAGGTAATTACACACACACAAACACACACACACATATATATATTTATTTATTTATTTATATAATCGTGAATTTTCCATTACGTCTCTCGTACCACGTAATTACCTGCTCGTTCATCATTACATTCATCCATTTCAAAACAAGGAACACAAAACAACACACTATCACTGAAATAATAACATTAATATTGTATCTGGAACTGTTCACATCATAGTACATATGCAACTAACCAATCAGCTTTACATGTACATTAAATTTACTAAGTTTTAATTTTCTTAGTTTTTCAATTCCTGGGGTTAGTTAATACTGAAATTATTTTCTGTAGGTTCACTAACAAGCAAACTTTATCCTACGTTAGTGTTTATTGTTTTTGTTATACCATGATGGAAGGTAGCAATAGTTTTAAAAATAAAACAATTTATTCCTTGTATATCCGTGTCGGATTTTTACTTGAAGACTAATTTGCACCACGCCAAGGAAACAGACTAATAATTTTTACTGGTAAATTAATATTAGTTCAGTCATATTCTTACAATTAAAGAAATTGTTAATGGCGTGTTTTTGTCAATCCTTGTAGAATACACATTTATTTGTTATTAGTTAATGCATTAAAACACCATTTTAATGTATATAGTAATAATTATAAGCAAAGAAATTAAGGTGAAAACAAATTTTTCTTGTGATAAAATTTATTATTTCAATACACATTTAGCAACAAAATATAATAAAGCAATATTTTCCTTAGTCTCATAATATAATATTTGCTATTTTGAAAATATTTCTGCACAATATTCACAACAGGGCTAGTAAAGATGGTACAAAACCTTTAATTTGAAAAGTGTTATATATCTGTATGTAAAAACACTTATATGTACATGTATTATATATATATATATATAGAGAGAGAGAGAGAGAGAGAGAGAGAGCGAGACATTCACACACATGCTGAAGGACGACGCAGTTACATGGCTCGAAGTTAAGCGAAGAGATTTTTGGTCATAAACCGACATCGAGGTGTTTAACGCTGGTGAGAGGTGACGTAATATTACAATGGAGCAGCGTCGAAATGAAGGGGCAAGTAAAACGGGAGATTCCAGAGAAAATCCACCGGCCAGCGGCATCGTTCGGCATGAAACTAACATGCGAAAATTCCGGGGACCGACTCCGCCGAGAGTCGAATTCGGATCACCTAGGTGGAGGCGAGAGGTCTGACCACTCGACCACCGCGGCCCCAGTATCACACATATGCCGCCACATAAATTGTTTTAATATCGGTCTAGAGCACTCGCCCCTCAGCAAGGAGATCCAGGGTTGGTTCTCTGCGGGGTCGGTACCAGGAATTTTGCATGTGGGAATTGTGCCCGAAGTTACTGCTGGTCTTCTTTACTCATTTTCTGTCCTGTAGCTATACTTTTCTCTTTTCTGTAAAGAAAATTATTTATCTGATGGCGATATCGTTTAAAGAAACTGATATCTTACATAATTGAACATACCTACCCTTACTCTCGTAATTATGCAGCTATATGCAGCGTACTTAACTTATCGTGATTAGCCCTCAACGATAGAAAAAATTGTGAATGTAAGGCGTAGCCATTAGGACTATCACGTATAACTTTTGTATATGAAATTAAATATATATATATTAAAAAAATTTTTCTTATATAGTCAACTAATAGCTTGCTAATTCTACTATAGTAAATTAATTGTTTGTTGTGGAAAATAAGGAAAATTTTAAGTCGCCAATAGTTTTATCAATTTTTTCTGCTTTTCGAGTTGATTTCGAATTACATCGAGAATGCTGTCAATACGTATATATTACATAAGTTGTTACAGACATTAAAAATTATTTGACAGCTGCAACAAACGTTGGTCGACTTTACTTTCGTAAGTCTGTCTGAGGTATAAATGCATTTATAATTGTATTGTATCCTTCTGCGCTCATAATCGCAAAAAAAAAAATGTTTGTAACGTGGTTTATTTTAAAATATTTGAATTTGTGAAAGTAGGAGGTTTTGCATCTGCAACTGACTGTAGATTTGTGTGGGTGAGGCTGTAACCAGCTGGTTATCATTGAACACCGCAAGATTTCCGTCCCCTTGGCACATGCTTCAATGCCATCATGCAAGTCATGCGCAGCTAATGAAAACAGAAAATGCACGAGTAGACCTTGATCTTCTCATTTATGGTCCGTTGATGTGAGGTCACGTGATCATTCATTTATTTCTTTGAATATTTTTCAATTTTTTTTTCATTTCGGAAACAAGGGAATTGTTTATTATTTTCGCAATAAAAAGAAATGCCAGAACATTCCCACTTGAAATATTAATTAATTAATCAACACAGTATGTCATGTTATTTTTTGTCGTACAAAATGACCTTATACGTATGGTTAATTTTACTATATATACGAGCAGGAAAAAAAATGTTTTCTTTGGTGTGCTGTTTTGTAAACGCCTGTGCATAAAATACTATTTTAATTTACAATTTTATTGGAACTAGCAGGTATACTTTCCTAAAGTGGCATAATATTTAGTGCTAATTCAAAATATTAAATTTTAGCACCCTCGTAAACTGCTAAAGTCTTGTGTTCCTACGTGAAAGCTAGAGTGATAACAAATTGAATCTATGTTTGTAGACAACGTCCAAATTTTTTGTAGTTGATTGCAGACTGCATCGGAAAACGACAGCATTCATTTTAAGAGTAATTTTTGTCTACATTTTTTTCCTGAGGTATTAACAATGACATCATCGGTCTGCATGTACCGATGTTTGCGTAACATCTGTATGTCAGTATTTATACATTAAATGAGAAATTTTCCCCACTTCTAAAGTTTCAATCTGTAAGATGCATATCATTATACTAGGTACAATTTTTTGCACTTAGTAAAAGTAAACGCCCTAATTATTATATTTCATATTTTTGAGACGTCAGTTAATACAAAAAAATAATTAGTTTACATTATTACAATTTTACTTTTTGAATAAAAGTGCATTGCTTCCATATTTAACACACACTTGTTTCCCACAACAACACAAACCATTCTGACACACATGAATGCGCACACATCTCCTTATGAACTTAAATACATAGAACTGCATACTCACACACAGGCATACACATATCCTTAAACATACACAAATACATACATTGACAAAACACACATGCTTATTACGTTAAATGTACACAAATGTACACGCATCATGGATACATACTACGTTCACTGTTGAAAACATAATACACTTACACACACACGTATACCACTAAGCATAAATAAATCAAACTCCCGAACTCATACCTACCTACGTAATACTTACATCTTTAAAAAACATACAAACACTGTCAAAACCATGCATGTATAAGGATATGTAGCCGTAATTACTTGCACACAATATCTCGCAGTCTCTTACATACACAGTTCCATACATGCATACAGAATTGCATACTCAAGCAAACACTTACATGAGCACGCAAATGTAAAACAAAACACATACTTCCAGTTTCACACACTCGTACAATTTCACATAGAACCCCTTATATTAATGATTACACAAACCCACAAATATAAACCAGTACAAAAAATACGCAACGTCATACACACGTGACCAGAAACATATATCGCCCCATATACTCACACACTGTCTCTTTCTGCTTTTCTCCCATGGAATTTCATCAATGTATATTCGTATACGTACATGCTTATGCACAAAATTATAAGAATTCACAACTTCACACTCTATCATCACCACAAACACAATTATTGCAAGTACACACAACCAACAGTATATTCACAAACACACACACAACCTCATACAGATTTAACTACAGCCAGTTATGCAAACGTGTCACATAAACACTTACAAATACATGGAAAACCTATACTCCCAATCATATATGCACAATTACCAAATGTGTACACACGCACACTATCTGAATCGCAGATATCTTATGCAAACGTATAGACAGTGATGCATACAATAACATGCCCAAAATTTCAAATTATTTAATTTTAACGTTCTAATAAACGGCTAAGAACTTGTGTCCTTATGTAAAAACTAGAATATGACACATAATTAATCATATTTTGCACATATAAATCAGATTTTCGTAGTAGGTGGCAGTCTGTCCTAGAAAACGACAACTGTAATCTGTAAAGGAAAATTTTAGTCTACAAACTTTCCTGGATAGGCAATCCAATGAGTTCATGCGTTTGTGTGTTCCCAGGCTTTTCCAACGTCTGTAAGTCAACATATATGCATTTGTGTAAGAAATAACCCCAACTTGTTTTTAACCATTCAGTTTTGTTACTCAACCAATTTTAGAATATTACGTCAATGATAATTTGTATTTTTTTGGTCATATACAGATAACAATTCGCTTCGACCGACGGATACAAAATGTAACATCCTGAAAGTCGCTCCACCAAAGTTATTATATATGTTATGTTATTATGCTACAGTTTCCGATTTGTGTAAGTTAGCGCACCAATTTAGATACGTATCCAGCCAACAAGGATCATTGCTGCGTGTTATTCTGCTATACACCTACTTAAAAGTTTATGTAACTAGTTGTGAGTAAATTATTGAAACTATCCAAAATCTCTTTGAGTTATTATTACAGCGGATAATTGTTTGTTAATACACTATAGGGCGAGCGTAGGCCCTAATATTTATTTTTCCCGCTGCTTAGATATTAATTTTTTTAATTAATTGTATAGCTCCTGGATATGTGTGATTTAAATGAAACGACTGTGCGTGCAATACGCTTTGGACGGTTTCATGATGCAAAGTTTTGTGAGGCAGCAATAATCCAGCGACGCTCTGGAAATACCTGCTGCCTGTACTGCAACACCTTCTTTATGTAATGTAAATAAAGCACTATAAATAACAATATCCGCTACCATAAATTACGTAAATAAGAATGTGTGCTGTAAACAGAAAGCCGAAAGAGCTCATGTAGAGCAAAAATAACCAATTATATACATACATTAGAGCAATTAGTGTAAAATAACAATGAATATATCTCACAGTAAAAAACAAACCTGTAACTACCCAAAATATTGAACATTCGGAAACAAAAGAAACTGAGAAGTAGAAAACGAATACAATTATTAGAGCAATTAATACAGTTGTTTTTAAAAAAAAACATCTTCAAGCAAATCATTTAAATAATTTGTGTATCTGTGTGTCTGTCTGCGACATCGTAGCTCCTAAATGAATTGGTGATTTAGGTGCGGTTTTTTTTTTGTTTGGAAGGTGACTTGAGCGAGAGTTTTCTTAGATATGATTTAAGGAAATCTGTTCAGCCGTTAAAAGATCATCAGCTCTTTCCTAGTTTTTTTTATATAGTGAATGTGAGGAATTGAAATGGACTGATCTAATTGAAATTTAGTATCCTGTGAGTCAGTTTTTTTAAATTTTTAATTTAAGTCTTAACTTGTAGATATTGAATATGACAACAAATTCAATTATATTTTCTAAAATTCCTCAAAATTGTAATTTTTTTAAACGAAAAGATTTGTTTATATATTACTAATGTTTCGAAATAAAATTCTTGCAGACATTTTGATTCAAAATAAATAATACACTAAATATGCAATGTTATAATTACTGTTTCGTAAGTTTGTTAAATACTGGTTTCGCTTCGTGCCATTCTCACGTTGCAGGTGCATTTATGTTACAAAAAATGGTATATTTTATGCTTACAGGAATATTCATCGGTAGTGGCGATTTTCTGCTAGTAACTTTATTTCGGGTAATCCTAACACTGTTTTTTTTTTTTTTTTTTTTTTTTTAGATAAATAACGTTATTAAAAACCCCGCTGCTGTCATTATATTTATAATGACCAACATTTGTGTTAGAAATTTTTTTTTATCATTTACTAAGATGCAAAAAAAACAGGCAGTTGTATTTCTACACTACAGATAGATGCAATTAGGATTAGCAAGGCGAATTTTAGTGGATTATATTATTTACCGTTGCACATCAGATCGGTTTCGAAGGTAGTATTTTAAGTAAGAGCAAAGACGGATCTACACCTTTCGCAGCAGGCAGATATCTAGACGATTCGGACAGGAAGTCATCCATCTACAACTTCACCCCTCACTGAAATCACACAAGGTTGCAAAGAGCAAGCCGCCCGATTGCAAATGTCGGTTGGGCGGATGTACGTAAGCTCGATAAAACTTGACGTCCTTGGGCAGAGCTTTACACGTGCCAAGCTAGGATGAAGGGAGGAAAGTGGGAAATTCGGAATTCCAGTTAAACTGCCGCAAACCACACCGGAAACATTTAAATGGCTTTTGGAAATAATTTTTTCATGTAAATATGTACACCAATGGCAATAGAATCAAAAAGCTTTTGTAATGAAAAGTATACTTTTATATGCGCACTTATTTTTAATATCACAAAACTACCGCTTGGTAGAAATAATTGGTATCCGTGCAAAAACTTACAAATAGTCAACAATTCAATGTTATGTAAGTATTATCAATGTTCTTAAAATTCGAAAAAAATTATTCTAACCAAATCCCGTTCCCTCTCCGAAGATTCCGAAAGTAATAGTAATCTATTTTATAGTAAAAATTTAACTCTTATTGAAACGAGAAATAGTTGGCATATTATGATGACTTATTGATTATCAAAAGCTAGGTTGTTTTTTCTATTTCACTATTTTTGTTATTTGAATAAAGTTCGTTGAATGAAATGAAAATTATAAAAAATTCCTTGTAACCTCGTTGAATTTTTACCCTTCAGCTTTCAGCTGTCGCTTCCGAAACAGCCAAACCTTAGTAAAATTCGCATATGTTTAAATACGTTAAATGGTATTTTTCCGTGCTTGGCGTTCAAAGAAAAACTGTATTTATTTATGCAGGCATCTTATGTTTTAAGACCAGCATCTGCGGAAACGTCATGTTAAGGCAAGCTACGAAATTCAACGTTCCAGAGTGGTTACTTAAGCCAACCGTACTAATTCTGTAAAATTTCCACGTCTATTTTCCGTTATCTATCCCACTTCCATGTATGCCATCTCCAGAACCCACCCATAGTTTTATATTTAGTAAGTGTTGCGCCCAAAAGTAGTCTAGTGTCGTACAAGAACATTCTCTGTATTTGTTACCGTATTCTGGGGTTGTCATACCGAGAAATCAGTTCAGCCTATCACAGACTGGTATTTACGATAACGTGATAGTCATACTCACCCCGCTCCAGCGTGGCAATTATTGCGTTTAACTAGTGTGTAAACTCTAAACTGGAAACAGTGAATAGTCACAGTTTAGATTTTGTATGGTCGTCAGTTTTAGTCAACTGTCAGCCGCCCTGACTTAAACTCAATTAAAACAAAAAACTAATCCTGTAGATACAGGGACTAGCAATGCAAAACTTCACGGGGGTTCTCAACATCGTATTTGGGCCGAGTTGACCGAATAATCAGACAATTTGTCTCTCACCTAAGCGATCCGGGTTCGATTATCGGCGGGGTCGGTCCCCGGATTTTCGTATGTAAGAATCGTACCGGATGATGCTCCTAGTCGGCGGGTTTTTAAGGGGATTTTCCGTTTCCCCCGTCCTTTCATTCCGGTACTGCTCCATACTCACCTCATGTCACCCCTCACCCGCCCTAAAGACTTCGATGTTAAGCGCTGACCAAAATCTCTCACTTACTTACTTGGTTGTTAGGGACGGTAAGGAAATGTCTTTGCTGGAACAGCGTCGCCTATCAAAGACAGTGGACACTCGCCAGTGCCTTATTTTTATTTAATAGAAATAAAAAATATTGTTACTGAACTTGACAATTACTTCTCATTCTTGTCTTATTCCTACAGTTAGATCTACCCACGGTGTACGTATATATCTCTATCTCGCTCTTATCTTGTGACGTCACTCCGTACCCAGATTGCTCGGAATGGCCGTTTAAATGTATACAAATCCATGCGTCTTTTCACGCCAACGGCTATTTTTAAAGGAACTATGACGTGCAAGTTGATCGGTTCTCTCTGGAAATTAACTTGAATATATATTTCATGTGTTCATATTATTAACAATGGGTCATTTACATTTGAAATAACTTTTATTGGTGGTTAAATATGTGCCTATCAGTGCAAGCAAGACGACTTCGGCTCGTTCTGCTGTACTCGCATAAGAGCTAAATACTGAAGTTAGTATGTCGTTTAGCACAACGAAATGTACAACAATTTGCAAAATATGGTTTCAAAAATTCTTCCATGCTCATCCACGAAAAGTATTCTGCGAATTAGCTGTTTGCTTTCCATGTAAATAATATTTCTGCAGTGTGTGGTTAAGTGGTTTTCTTTTTTTATATTTATAGGTAGCAACTAATTGCAAAACAGTTTATATGTTACGAAATAAATATTTTAGTGAAAAATTTACACTTTTAGATTCTATAATTTGGTAAATATTTTAAAAGTAACGTTCTGGAAGTAAGGGTGGTCTACCCTACAATTTGCACAATGTAGATTGGCCATAAATAAAGGTAAGTAATACTAAAACGTTTACCAAACCAGGCAGTTACAATGTCTTTAATATTTTTTTTTTACATTTATGTCCAGCAACTACAATTCAACTGTAGTTCAACATGGCGGTTTAAATTGATATTCTAAGCCAATGCCTGACATTGTTTGCATTGTCATGCATGTGCATGTTCAGGAGAAATATTACAACAAAATCAATTGATTTTGAATATTTATGGTTATCTTGCACTATGATGCAGATATAATATTGACTTGCCTAACTTCTACATTTTATGCAGCATTTTAAAACATACATGATTTCATCTCACCAAAATTCAGCTGTTCACAACAATAATAATAACAACTATTTCACTAGTAATTGGGCATCCGCCTAGCGGCAAGCTATAACCTCTTCCTCAAACATCTACGAAACTTTCCAAACCCTTCACCGATACCTACTTCTCTGACAGCTAATTCCACATCACTTCCTCGCCAGCCTCCTAAGCACAGAATGCCTACCCTGCTGTGTTATGCTCTTCAATATGTGAATCCTCTCACTATTATTCCCTCTTCCTCTATACTCTACCTTAGTTAACAGGCAGCCTAATTTACCCCAGCCTCTCCCTCACCATTCACCCTTTTGTATATCCTGACCAATCTTTCCAGTGCTCTCCTTAACTAAATCCATAACGCAGTAATTTATTATATATTTTATTTATTTAATTACAAACATAATCAAATTATAAACAATATGTTACTTACATACAAAACTTGGCCCCTTTGAGCAAAACTCTAAGTGAGAGCCTATTACAACTAACAATAAAATTTCAGTGGTAAGATAGATTCAGGGTGCGATAATCTTGTCCATGTGTGCACATCTGCACACTTGCATATACAGAAATATAACTATATTCATCAATAACATTTGGAATATCTCACGAGAAAGTTGAAAACAAATGTACTGAGGAAAGAGAAGAGTATGATTTTACAATATGGAAAATATTGCACATGCATTAAAGTTACATAAAAATAAAACCAAAACACTTTATCCAGAACATATTACATTCTGACACTTAACACAAAAGAACGTATCACAATCACAAGTAAGAATTGACTGTGATAAATATTAGGCTACATTAACGCTAATTGTCATCATACTATACCCTATATGAGTTACATTACTACATACGGAAATATAACAATATACAGAAAATACTGTTTGGAGGTAGTTATGGCTAAGAGCAATATTAACATATTACATAGTACCAAACTGAAATACACAGGCTGATAGAAGTCAACTTATCTTCACGGGCAAATTATTTTTAAATACATCACATGTTCTAGTTTTCCAGTGCTATAAGTACAAGTGAAGATAGTAATAAATATTAAGTCTCTAGCCAATTACAAAGATCAATAATGTAGTATACTATCCTATGTCTCTAGATTCTTTAATGGGTCTTGCTTCAAAGGTTTCTTGAAAATAACAGTGTGTATCAGCAGCTTTGACTACGACCAACTTGCCATGCCTCACGATTCACAAAGACAACTGTGTCACAAATATTAGGCTTCACCAACCAGCTCTCACTAAAAGGCTTTCGCTGCAGTGCAATAATTAATGGCTAAATGTCCAACATCCTAAACCGTCGAGCCCAGCTCATCGATAAGCTGTCACTGCCCGAGATGACATGCCCTGTGTGTACGCCGCCACATCACATGACACAGTGGTAACAGCGACGGTTACTTAATGCCCGCTAACTCGTCCCTCGTCTGAAACAATGGCTTGACCAACAGCCAGTCCGTTAACAGTAATTCACCATACTCGTTGAACCTTGCTATTGCATGCAAACAAACTTTACGATGCGTGCCAGTCTCTACGCTGTTGCGGGCTGTCCCTAATTCGCACACCCGCACTCCTCGCTAGGCTGGCCAAACTCGGCTACTCTCTCTCTCTCCTGGCCAAGGCTGGCCTACCTGTCATACAACGCACCCTCTCCTGCGCAATTACGTGACTCCCCTCCCTCTCCAGGCCCAGCGTGATGGGCCGTCACTACCAAAACTTCCCCCGGCCATGTGCCACCAGAACATATGCTCCAAGTAAAGAGCGACGAAACCTCGACACCGCTACAGTCTCCCACCTTAAAGGTACCCTACATTTCAAATTTCGAAAGGCTCACTCCCTAAACAACACTGTCATAAGGAGAAACATCATGTGGGCATCTACCACTCACGTGTAACTAAATGCATGAACTTAAAAAACCCTTTTTTAACTCAAGCCCACCCAAAAAAAACATAGAAATAAGAAATATAAAACATTCAGCAAAACACAATAGATTCCTCAAAAATACATTAGCACACAGTAGAGTCCAAATGACAATGTCTCCTTCTGACTTCCATCACTAGAAGATCTAAACAGCTTCAAAGCCATGATATGAGCCTTTTTACAATAACATTCTAATACCCATTTCCGAGATTTACACTGACAAGGGTAGAGAACGATACAATCATAAAAGGCCCTTCATACACAAAAGAAAGTTTTGCTGACACATAATCAGCCTTTTTTTCTTTGGGTAGCTTTATGGCACAACACCTGATCTCCCACTTTATACTGGCCTGCTGCACGATTTTGATTGTACTTGGCTGATACCTACTTCTGATTCTTTAGTAGGGACTGGTAAGCATTCCTCCAGGCTTCATAAAGAACCTTACCGGAAGAATAAAAAAAAGAGATCACAATCTATTTCCCGAAGACTCATAAGAGGATGGGGTACTTCCCTCCCAAACATCAAAAACCCCGGGGATTGTCAAGTATCACTACGAGGCACATTATTTCACACCACATTCAGTAGAGCTAAATGCTCATCCCACTTCCTTTGGTTCCCGTGGTGACTTGTAGTAAGAGCTACCTTTATGGATTTATTTAAATGCTCCACCAAATTCGGGCAATGACGGTAAGGGCTGGTGTAAATCATCTTTATCCCCCATGAGAAACACAAATCATACATCGATTTTCCCGAGAAATACGATGGGTTATCAAATACAATGGCTTCAGGACTCCCAAATAATTTAAACATGCTATTTACCAACTTAGCACAGATATTAGTCGCTTTCATCTCCCTCAACGGCTCTACCATGGCAAAATGCGAAAACCCATAAACCATCACAAGCATACAGCTGTTCTCCCTTCTCGACAGTGGTAGAGGCCCACAGATGTCGAAAAAGAGTCTCTGCCAAATTCGCTCTGGAACGTGAGCAGCATAGTGTCCTTCCTTGGAATTCTGTGGCTGCTATACGTGTTGGCAGTCCTCAGAACTACCAACATAGGCCTGAATATCTTTCCTCATCCCAACCCAGAAAAAATCCCGGTTCAACTTGAGTTCAGTCTTTCTAATTCCCATATGTTCCCCAGATAGCGAATCATGGAAATATTGCAACAACAGCCTACGAACCATCTCGGGAACCCAAATTCTCTTCCTACCCGGCTTATCAACTAGGCAAATAACTTTCTTTATATGTTTTTAATTTCCCTCAATTTCCCTGTACAATATCCCTGCACAACTGAATACCTTCCTCATCCTCAGCTTGCCAGCGCTTGATAATTACAAATGATTAAGGAATAAAGTGCAAAACATGACAACCTTCCTCAGACTCCAGATATTCATCCCGTACTACTTCAAATCCAGCCGAATAGTACATCCTATAAAGTGTGTCAGCAACTCTATTCTCCTTCCTAGGTATGTGGACCACCTTGAATTTGGATCTAGTCAACCACATAATCCACCAGCCAATTTTATCAAGTTGTTTCGGGTAAGAAAACAACCATGTCAGAGCTTGGTTGTCAGTCAGCAGGTCGAACTCCGCATACTCTAGATAGTAGCTAAATTTTTCCACCCCAAATATGCATGCCAAGGCCTCTTTCTCGTAAGTACTATAACATTGTTCACTCCGCGTAAGTGTCCTACTAGCACAAGCTATGGGCTTCCTATTGCCCTTCTCTCTTTGCAGTAACACTGCACCCGAAGTTATACCACTAGCGTCTACCTGTAGAATAAACCGCTTGCTGAAATTTGGATGACTCAATACTGGAGGATGTGAAATGGCATGTGCAGTGAAGCACTATTTAAACTTTGTAAGTGAGATTGCGATTTTTTTTTGTTTCACGATGACTCCTGTAAATACCACCCTTGGGGTTAGCACTGAGAACTGAGAATTGGAGTCCAGTTTAAAGAGTTCGCCACAGTGTAATGAGCATTTTGAAGAAAGCTGCTGGCGTTGTGGTACACATTATCATAAGCAGCAACAGTAAAACCCCTTTCTTAAGTTTTCCAGGACAGACGAAATTTTCTATTTCAGCTGGTTTCTCAACTTGTTTGCTTAAAGAAGATATAAATCCCATCACCCTATTCGTAGCCACAAAAATCCCCTATCTCTGCATCTGAACAATAGTTTACTGGTCACTTGACTGTTTATAAAACAGAAGGCATATATATAAAATGGAAAGTGGTGTTCATGTAGTGTTTTAGTTCCTACACTCACACTTATTATCAGACACTGGTAGTCAAATAAACTAAATTAACTTAACAATATTCTTCTTTTGTTTACCAGTATATAATCTTGTGAGTTATAGCCTGAAGCGATGGTTTACTTTTGGCAGTATTCTTTAAAAGAACTCGAAAATGTACTTCTGACGAAACAATACATTTCTTCGCGTTTTTATAAGAATCTCACATAGGCTGTAACATCTTCATCGACTATCTAGATATAGTTGGCTACATTCGTTGTAACCTTCACAGTATGGTACTCATCGTAACTTTTTATTGAGTTGAGCTGCGCGAAATGGGCCAGGATTCATTCTCTTAACCGAGATACGTGCTGACGTATTCAGTCATCATCCTGTAGGTCAAAGTGATGAATAAATCTTTCCTCGTACACAGACGTGCTATCACACATTTAAAAAGGGAATCAGCACCTCCGGTATCGAACTTTCAATGCACGTATGAAAACAAGTGTTCAATTGAAATATCTTCCAACAATTGCTGTACTTTTGTCACTACCTTTCATGACTGTATGAAATTTGCTCATTGATTAAATGTTTGTGATATATTTTATTTCTTGCAAAAAACTATATCTGCAGGCAATGTTTTGGGCTTGACAGTGGCTCAAATTTTATGTAGAATATTAAATGTCATTATTTCATGCACACGTTGATTCCATAGATTTCTACTTGTACACACGCATAAGGTCTCTTCAAGAATATCGAGAGGTAGAATTGTCAATATTGTTAAATAACGAATTTCATTAAAAATACTACACCAATCTGGGTGTGATGGTGTTACAGCAAAATTCCTTTTAATATATTTTTCTCAATACTTTTAATTTTAAGTTCAATAATTTTACTAAGTCCATTGTATTCACGAGATTTGACGATCACTAATTCATACTCTGTTTAGGTGACGTATATACGCTATAACATAGTTGACCTGAACACTGCAGGTTTTCTGTTTAATTGACAATCACTTAATACCCTTTAATTAACACATCTGACGTTTTCATTACGAGCTGCAGGCAAAAGAGTTTTTTTTTCGTATGTCATATAAATAACAATTAATTTAATCTGTACATTCGGAATGTATTGTGCTATAGGGCTATGTGGATGCCTCTTCGAAAATGTTCAAGACGCAGGAAACTATACATATACGTTTGAAACTGGCATAAAATATAATAGGAGGAAAGGAGAACACATTACATCATCATAAAAATGCTGGCAAAAAATCTCAACTATGTAATGTTTTCAAACAAATGTGTATTCTGAAAAGTGTATTTTAAAAAATGAATGATGGGGTTGCTAAAACAGTACAATTATAATATCGGTGATTGGCTATTTACAGTGTTCAGAATTTCCGTTGTTTTCATGTTTAACAGACAGACAAACAAGTGACAAGAATGAACTTCCCACATTCGTGATTTTGGGTACCATATAGCTATTTTTATTTTAAATAAAGGATTTTAGGGATAAACTGTATATATTCAATCTGTATTATGAGATTAAGTACAAAAAACTTGATTAAAATAGCATGTTTATTACATAAACAGGCATTTGTCTAATATAAATCAAATAAATTAAAATTAAATTCAGTCATTAAAAAACCACTATTTCCGATTTTGAGGCTAATATTTGTGACTTCATGTGCAGATTTGCTCCTGTTTATGGACATACTGTAAATCATTGTGCTAAGTGATAATCTATGACTCAAAAGTACAGTATAATTTCGAGTACCCGCCTTGATTATGTTGAAAATGCCATTATTTTAGGCCTGCTACCAAGAGTACGAAAATTGGTGTTGTAGGTAAATATGAAATACCCTGCGCGTTTCGTTGGTGTGAAAGCCCTATTTTGTGTCCAGTAACAACATATATATATATATATATATATTTTTTTTTTAATTGATTGATAGAAATTTCTCGACAAGATGTAAATTACAAATTTAACTATATGGTTTCAAACGCATTATATTCAACGTAATCTTTGGCCAATTAAAGTTTCTGTGTATCTGTTCCAAATTCGCGCGTTTGACACATCAGATAAGTGGAGCGATGAAAGACAGAGCACCACGCTCGAAGAAAAATAAATCGCCTCTGTTCGTGCAAAATTAAGAGGAGTGTAAAAGGTTTTCGTTGAAGTTTTTAAGCGGTGACCGTACAATTTTATCGTTAGATAGTATGACGTAACGGCAAACGCACGCATCTCGGTTTATACTTTACGAATTCCAGTGGCGAAAAAATTTTGGCCAGCGATTAACATCGAAGTCTTAAGGGCGTTGGACCCGTAAAAATTCAAAATTTTATATTTATGCAAAGCACTGTTCAACTTTTGCACATCAGATAACATTTCATTTCCCCAAATAAAAAAAAATTAGGCCCCATAGTTTTTCCATAATCATTCATTAAAGTCTCAAAATGGCCATTGCGGTGTAGCCAAAATAAAAAAAATGTAATTAACGAATACATTCAAAATTACAGGAACTGATAGTTAGTGTATCAATGCATTTTACGACATGGTTGACAAAAGTTAGTTCTGAAAATTTCAGTAGTACTCAAAAGTCAAAGTTATGCAAAATTTACTAATTTTCATCAATTTTTTAAAAATACAAAAAGTTATCCCTTTGTGTTCACAAATGTGTCTTGAAGTAACTCACATCATTAAGAATCAATATGAATTATCTTGTTTCTGCAAGTTAATTATTTTTTATTATTTTGGCTATACCACAACTGCCATTTTGTGACTTTGATAGGCCATAATGCTAAAACTAAGGAACCAATTTTTTTTTTATTTGGGGAAATGACATGTTATCTGATGTGTAAAGGTTGAACAGTGTTTGGCATAAATATAAAATTTTGAATTTTTACGGGTTCAATTGAGGGGTAACATGAGGTGAGTACGCAGCAGCGCCGGAATGAAATGCCGGGGAAACGGGAGATCCGGGTGAAAACCCGCCGACCAACGGCATAGTCCGGCGAGATTTCCACATGCGAAAGTCCGATGACTGGCCCCGCCGGGAATCAAACCCGGATCGCCTTGGTGGGAGACGAATGGTCTGACCACGGCCCCAACGAATTCAGGTAGTATTTTAGAAACTACAGTATACAAAATAATTATTTTTTTAGGGTTACCAAAATCATGTTTCTTACAAACGTCCAGCGTTTTTAAAGTCATACAAGTGAAGTTTCAAGTCTGTTTTCAGTTCTAATATAAAATTAGTAGGAATAATTGCAAAAAGTTTCGGACAGAAAAAAAGTATACACGTGACTCGCTGTCCATGCGCAAAGTTTGCAAGACAATAACAACAAATTGGCAATTTGTTGTCGCATGAGTACTTACTTGCACATATATTTAAAGTAAAATTATTAACGATTTACTATCGTTTTGCAAAGAGCTAAAATACATTGAAGAATAAAATTAAAAATAAATATTGGTAAATGTAAAAATACTTTATAGAAATAAAAAGACGGATAGTTCCTATTGCAGTGTAAATATTGAGTGTTTCTTCACAAACATATAACGCTCGTTGCTATGTATCGCAAATGGCACGTGCTGGCAGAGAAGTCATGAAGCCATCGCTCCGGCACGCGTGAACGAAACTGAATAACTGGGTCCTCTTACTGATGTCGAGGCTGTGAAGGAGAGCGAGAAGAGGGTAGAGAGCCAGCAATCTCGCGATGACGGACGATAATAGGGCGGGTGTTGAAAGTTTATCTACCGACGTTTCGGCAGCCGCTGAGTTACGAGCTATGTTGAACCCAATTACCGTCCGTCGTTTAGCGCCTGCTTGTTAGTCTGGAAGGTGACTTCGGAGTGATTTTTTGCTTGTTAGTCTGGAAGGTGACTTCGGAGTGATTTTTTTCTTAAAAACCTATTTTTGATAAGATAGGCGAGAGGATAATGGCGCGTTGGGTAGAAAAAAATTCAATTAGGAATGTGTAAAACACTGTCATATATTTAAAACAAAACACGTGTTTTTATATAGTTGACTAACCTATTTGCTTTATTTCTCTAAAGTTTATGAATACAGGTTACGAAACAGCAAATTATGTTAAACAGTTGCATTTTTTTTTCAAATTTTCTACGTTTATCATATTTTTTTAATATTTTTCCCAGCACACGACTTAGGTAAAGAAAATATATATGTATTTGGTTGAGCGATAATTATAAAGCACCCATGATAACGTCTATTATAATTTAAATGCGTAAAATTGTATTAAAGCCATTTAAATATTATTTCTTAGTCAATTTCCAAA
Organism: Medauroidea extradentata; assembly: GCA_003012365.1. Taxonomy (NCBI): domain Eukaryota; kingdom Metazoa; phylum Arthropoda; class Insecta; order Phasmatodea; family Phasmatidae; genus Medauroidea; species Medauroidea extradentata. The sequence goes on from PNEQ01089578.1 coordinate 28,956, forward strand.
AAAACTGTACAAAATTTACCTATAATTATACAATTGTAACCTCTTATCTGAGAGCATATATAATTATATCTACAATTTAAATAATAACAGTATAATTTCACGTTTAACGTCAAAAATTCTATATTTCCTTACTATTACACACAGCAACTTAAATTTCAAATTAAAACTTTGTACACGAAATTTAGATAGACCTGATAAGCATCTTAAAAAAACCAACCAATTATTTAAGAATTCTTATTTAGGGTCCTGCTGTAATATTTTAATCGGCTCAGATAGGATCAGTCGTCATAATTCAATAATATACATATTTTAATTTAACGAGCATAACTTATTTTGATATACATTATTTTAATTAAAGTGTTAACTTATCTCCTATCGTTTACTAAATAAGCAAATATCAACGTATATTCCAGCATACTGTCATAATCTATGAGAATTAGTCTATAATATATTGCAAAGAATCGTCCGTACCCACCCATAAGGGGCCTCCCTAATTGCGCTTCAAATGCGTTTCTGCGAGTTACGACAGCTATTTTTTGACAAAACTGTTTGACTTGCATTATATTTGTATAGCTACGAAAAGAACACATGCTTCAAATTACATAGCTATAGTTTTAAAAATTCGACACGTCCAAAAGAAATATAATTTTTGGGTCTCTGAAAATGTCATTAAGTGTATTTTTCAGACTGCCATAGCTGGAAAAATAACAACCGTATTTGAAAAACTGAACCATTTAATCAAACGTTAGATCATGAATTATGTTACTCGCAAATAAAATAATGATGTCACCGCTTAGAGTCCCATAGGAATAAAGGATAATAACAAAGCTCTGCACGACAGCTAAGTGCTTTGAGCTAAGAGGCGATAATATATTACAATGAGCAAAGCAGGGTCAACTCTCTTGTTGAAAAACAAAGCCGTTCCACTAGCAAACTGTAAATGTTTTTCCAGGGTTTTCACAAATTTCATTTTACCGATACTGTAAGGAGCTGAAGTTGTGTCACATTCTGAAAAAGCATGAAGAAACAGCAAGTTATCCGCAATGACATCTCCGTATATAAAACCTGACGCACAATATAATTGTTCTGCTGTTCGTCCTTTTGATGGTTTAAAAAAAAAATACATTTGCTTGTTTTCTACCAAGTGCTGTGAGCAATATCAGTATGTCAATATCTTCAGCTACAATAGTAACGGTATTAAATAATGGAGATGCAGCAAGAGCAGTGCGAACGATAAGAGCGTCTGCATCTGATTCTGCTTGGTCCACAGTGAAACCCATTTCCGAGAATTCAGTTTTAAGAAGTATAATAAAGTTAGATTTGTTCTTCTCATTACCAGGCAGCTGTTCTTTTGTTCCCTCATGGTCACTTGGGTATTTTCTATCTGAACAGTATTCTCGGTAACGGCCATCAGATTTAAAATTATTTTAAAAATAATAAATTATTGTAAAATCCTGTCATGGAGTGAAAAAGAGTCAATAAATAATTTTTAATAAAATTGCAAAATTTATAATTAAAAAATTAAAATAATTAAAAAAACAATAACTAATGACACATTATTAATACACACGTATAATATAGGTATAGTTAAGAATGCTGAAAAATGGTACTCACTTCGGAGCGCTGTAAAACATTAGCTATTGACTTAATGAAAAAATGTTGTTTATAAAAGTTGTTCCTCGAAAAACGATCTACAAAAATGGTCTGATATAATTTTTTTCGTTAAATGTAAAAAAAAAAGTTACATCGAAAAATATAATTTTTTTTTTCGAATTTCTGAACATTTTCGCTTATAACGTTTTTATTTATAGTTCTACGACACAAAGTTACTGGACCAAAGTTGTAGAAAATTTAATTGGCAACAAAATATGTTAACAAATTTTTTTATCAAATAAATAGTTTAAGAGATATATCGTAAAAACAATTTCAACCACTATTTTCAAGATGGCGGCCGTGGGACAAGGGTGGCGACCCCACAAACATGTTTTTAGCTTTACACTGACCCCCGCCCTACACATCAAAAAAATAAAATTTCGTCCTCTAAAAAACGCAACCCCAAATGCAACTTTTCAATGGACTAGTAAGGAAAATCCAAAGACATTAGCTGAAGAGGATCGCTCCACTCTTAGGAAACGGACACACCGAATGTAATAATCTACAACGTTACGGTGGCGTTAGGGGGTGGGCAGAGAAATGTTAACCAGGCCAAACCCAAGACGAAGCTGCAACAGCTGCAGTAGTCGACCGAGAGGGATACTTTACATGAACCTCGTCGGTAACAAGAGACAGCGTCGAAACTTGAATGAAGTGTGTCGTACAATTGAACCCTCTCTTTAACACAATGTTGAGAAGGAACTGTCAAATATTAAAGTGACCAGGATACGAAAGGAAATAAGTCGTAAAGATTTTTCTCAGCACTTAACAAATTAGGGTATAATTTTCCGACTCCGAGCAAGGAGAATCCAAATCTGTTATCTACGTCCCAGTATGTGTTTGCAATTTCTTTCGAGTCCCACATCCCTTGAGACTGACGCAAGTATTTACTCCTGATAGATACATTTATAAAACCCTACTTCGGAAACTTGTTATGAAACTAAAATTCTGTAATTGAAGGGGTTACTGTTGACGCTGAGGCTAGAGCAAATGGCGTCCAGCCAAGGCGGTGTCGGTACCTGGATTTTCGCACGCAGGAACCGTGCAGGACGACGTTGCTAATAGGCGGGTTTTCTCGGAGGTCTTCCGTTTCCCCTGCCCTACCATTCTGCCTCCCCACCACTGTAGAGCCTAATCTCATATCATCCTTAGTGGCAAGAATGCAGACTCCTATGGGTGGCCAATATTATTGCGTCTCGCCCATGTTGCGAAGTCGAGGTCGGTGGTCAGATTCTAGCAACTAGGAGACAATAAAATGTAAAGTTTCGGCTGATTCAGTCTTAAACAGTCATTGGTATGGTGTTAATATTTATTGATCGTGTCACACAGTTGCTTAAAAAGGAGGCCTGGGATGCGTTCTTTAAATTACAATGTTGTGTTCGTATTTTATTTTTAATTAATAATACTTTTTTGTTGATATTATTTGCAATTCTGCAGTTCAAGGAGCGATACCCTGATTCTCTAGAAATCACCATATACGATATATATTTATATATGTAGTTACAATTAAATATAGCTTCCTCACTCTACTCTTCTAGCGACTATCCTTCTACGAAACCTTAGACGATTCTGCTTAAATATTCTTGAATTGGGGGTTTATAGCAAAAATTTTACTCATTACCATTTTGGTTAATATAAAAGTTGTGTGTTGCATTTTACCTCCATCGAAGTACCTAACGCAAAAGTAAATGTGATTGGATACTACAACATAGTATCGAAAATATTCAACACGTAACAGAAAAAATTCGAAAGACGGTCCAATAAAAAACTACTGACAAATGATTATCAGACAACATTCACGCCCAAAGCAGGGCTTTAAGCACGACGCATTCCTTTGTCTACACCAACACACTGATGCAAAATTTTACAAAATGTAACACCTTTCTACAATAATATAGTCCAATTATGCTTTTAGAATGTATTTTTACTAGTAGTTTATTATTACGTCCCACTCCACTAGAGTGAAAGAATTCTTTGTCGAGATGTGTATTTAACCTTGTTGGTCGTTTACTTACAAAAAAACGTTCGTGCGAACGTAACCAAACACTTCTGCGTACTTGTGGAAACGAGTACCATTTCAAACGCCATTCACAACTGGGTAATAACTAACCATTTCACCTCCATATTTCCTCCCAATGTGAAACACCGATATAATCATCGTACAATGTTGTTTTCCAAGATATAAAACATAACCATAAAACCGATAATCCGACGAAAGCTGGGCTTCAGAACTTGATGCTGTCACACTTTTAAAGCTACACTTCAACATTAAATAGCATTCTTATACCGCTGTATACAAGTGTGCGTGTATTTTATTTGAAGATCTTAAAGGGAATATTAATATTATGGGAATAGGCTCTACACAACACACTTGCAATCATTTCAGCAACTACTTATATTAATAAGTTATTATTTATTAAGTTAAATAACATATTAGTATTTATTAAATATATCTTTTAGCTAATTAAACTACGTGTTAGACCTGGCATATTAATTTAAAACTAAATTTTTCGAGTCAAACTAGTGGCATAAAATGTATAGTTATAAAATGAATTTATCTAGAACAATTAGTTTAGTACAATATAAAAATACTACAAATTACAGTTTGCAAGTTAATAGTTTAGCTGCTTTTACTTTCATTCTAGTCGTTTAAAGTATTCAGAGTTTTTAACTGCTTTCATATCCTAAATAATAATTACTTTTGGAAATCTTGTTTGCAATTTTCTTATCTCTTTCCGAGAGAACAAATAACATATTACGACACCCATTCATGCCATGCCAAAATGTGGCCAGACAAAGGGAATTTTTCCATTTAGGATCAAAATTTGTCGTCCTACAAAGTAACAGCTACTTATTATTTCTTTTCTCTTAGGTTATGCGCAGACGAAATTAAGAATATTGCACCTAGAATTTCATTGAAAGTGAAATATTTTGGCGTACCGTACTTTTGCGAGACTCACATAATTTAGTATGAAACCTCTGTAATATGTTTTGTCTTCACCAAGTCCTAAGTCCTAAAACGTGCAGGATGTCGAGGAAACAACGCATAAGGGCGCGGTCTACCGCAATTTTCATCACCAATTTTTTAATTTTTTATTTATTTCAGATTTTTTTTATTTTAGACACAAAATGTGAATAAATATGGCTACTATTACATGTTCATGAAATTAAAGAATAAAAATTACTTGAATTTTTAAAAAATTGCTGAAACTGAAAATAAAAATTTTAAAAATTAAATATTTTTTTTTTAAATAAAAATAATTTTTATTCTTTAATTTTATGAGCATGTCATTGTAGCCTGCAATGCGTTTATCCGCTGTGATTTTTTTTTAGTTTGGTACATCAGTTGGTTTTAGTGTAGTCGTTAAAACGGAAACATGCAAAATATGACTTTAACAAGCCATTACGCGAAAACTATGATAGATAAAAAAATTTCATAAGAGCCAAATTTAGTCACATTTTGTGTCTAAAATAAGAAAAAAAAAAAATCTTGTACAAATAAAAAATTAAATAATAATGATGATGAAAATTGCGGTAGACCGCGCCCTTGCACACTACGTCTCGTCTTAAACGGAGACAAAAATTTCAGCGCAAAATATTTTACGGAGATTTTTTATACGCAATGTGGCGACATAGCACTGTAGTTAGTCCCCTCCCGTGTTCCACAGATACTTTACTTATCTTACTGGTACGGTTCTGACCTGAATATTATGGGTCCGGGTTTAAATCTTGACCTGTCCCAACATGATTATATGTTTACTTGACGTAACATACACGAAGTAATGCATGGTCGTGGAGCGCAAAAGGGGACTTTCTCCGTACGGAGCGTTACCAAATAGCGCACGTAAAATGTCGTCGTGCAATGTTTTGTCATTCAACTTTTCGTCTCCAATTAAACCCAGGATTCTACCGGTGTGCTTATTATACGTTTTGAAGATTATGCATATACACACAGGATGTCCAACGGCCAAATAAGAAATACACCACGTAAATCCTGGGCTTAATCGGAGATGAAAATATAAGAGGCAATATGTTGTAGGACAACCTGTTCAGTACACAACATGACAACACTGTACGGAGATAGGAGTTAGTCCTCTCTTGCGCTCAACAGCGCACTGCTGGGCGTGAGTTCGAATCCCGGTCAGTCAAACTATTTTTTTTTTTGCAATTAGTTGTTGTGACAGTTGTCACAATACTACACAATGAAGTAAATAAATACTGTATGGTCATTCAGAACTCTTAAATTAAAATTTTAACTGGGAAGTCTGTCAGTATTGATGTAGGACGGCCTGCAAGAGTACACGGAAAGCATGTTAGACTTGTAAGAGGACAGCAGTAAGTTTCCTGGAAGAGCATTGATGTTTGTCATATTCCCGCTACAAATGCGGATATTTGCAGTTGTTTTCAAAATAATTTGGTAAAACCACAATTTCTAGTTTAATGTGTAAATTGTCACTTGATTAAAATAAAGGATATTTGTGAGGTTCAAATGATAAATATCGATACTCGTTGCATATTGAGTTTGTTCATAAATTAATTACAACAGTATGATTTGCTCTGTTATAAAAGTAACCTAAAGTAAGTAAAAGTAAGTAAAATTAATTCTTAGAAATATTTTTACAACTCTATTGCCATATTGACTACCGTGTGAGATTGCAAAAGTAACTGTCGTAAATGCTGCTAATTAAAAAAGAGAGCATAATACAACACTAAGCATTACTTTATCAGTGATATATGATAGTCGAATACCAGAACTTAAGATAAAAAATTATGCGATAACCTTTTGCCGCTGATTGTTTAATGTAAATTGCTAAATTCTGTGTTAATTTTTAACTAAGAGCATGCGCGATAGATAGATGCGTAATTTCAAATGATAGACGGTATGGAAAATTTATTGTGGCAGTATTGTGGCGAATTGGTTTTACTTGTAGCTTAAATTTGTTACAAAATAAAACCGTATTCCTTCGGCTAACTTGTGAATTAACCTGAAAATAGCTAAATCTTTATACTTTGGCTATTATTTATCTTAAAGAAATCGATATTAACCGTGTGACCTATTTATTTGTTACTAGCCCAACAAGTAACGCAACAATTTCTAACATTTATGCTTAAGGGTCGTGTCACACAACGTGATGGATTTCCATATTTCCATCAGCAAACACTACGTAACAACAGTGTTACCTAGTTACTTGAATTAAAACACCCAAAGAAATGAATGGACGAAGTTGAGAGACATGGACGTCTCTTAAGGTGGCCGTCTGGCTGGCGTTGGAACCGCTTGCAGCGTGTTCGTAGTTTCGGTTTTTACTTAGACACTAGTAAACACGCAACCGACCACAATGCTTACCAAAAAAAGAAAACCCAACTAAAACATCTTGTAAATTTGACTTTGAATGCATCGCGGGGATTGGAAGCATTATTTTAAACCCCTCAAACCTGGCTAAAATAAGCTGTTTCAGTGAAGATGCTTCTCAAGATTACATAAAACTGATTCGTTGGAAATTGTGGTGTGCAGTGTCATTGAATTTTGCTTTAAATTAAGTGACGTGTCCAATAAAACACTAGGGTCTGCGCTTTAACGCTTGCAGTAAGAACCTTACGACAGGAATACTGTGCGCGGATTTACGCCTTTGTTAATAGAGGTGATATAACGTGCAGGCCGGCGTCACTCATAGCGCCTCATCCGAGTAATTCCGACCGCAATGACACCTAAACGGCCTTCGTGAGAAGCGAACGCTGTAGTCATGCGACTGTCACTGCCCCATTTATACATACGTAGAACAGGAACAACTTGGCGTTCTCGTAAAGCGCCTGATAACATCGCATCGAAATCATGTTGTTACATGTGTTTCCGAAGGGCAGTAGTTATGTTAGCTGTCTGCTAGTTATTGGATGCAATCTGGCTAGTTTGTCTGTTACGCAGTATGTAATACAGTTGGGATGAGTACGCAGAAATGTATCTGATATTTGGCGAGTATCGGCGTGGGCCTACATGGCTGCACGCGTGTATGCAGACCGCTATCCGCATAGGCATCATTCAGACTCCAATGTATTTTTACGCCTGGGCACACGTCTCAGAGGTACAGGAATATCAGCACCCAACAGGCATGATGTATTGGGCTAAATTGCTTTGTCAGGACGCCAGTGAACGCTCAACATGTTATGCAGGAAATGGATGCTGATCTTCGAACATAAATTAGTATCATACCGCGTTGAATAGGTCTGTTTCGTTCAACTGTGCGTAACGTTTTACAGGGGAAAGAATTATGTCCTTTCCACTTAACAAGGGTGCAACAGTTAAGACCAGAGGTTCACCAACTGAGCCCTTCACTATTGCACGTGGCTTTTGCAACAACATCAACAGGGTCCACATATCACTTCATCAGTACTGTGGAGCAACGAGGACACATTCACAAATTAAGGCGTGTTTAATATCCACAATGCCCATTACTGGGCTCTCGGGAACCCTCATTGCCATCGTAGAGGGTCTTCTAACAGCGCTTTTTAGTCAGTTTGTCGGCTGGCATTTTAGGAAGTCGCATTATAGGACCGTATTTACTCCCTGGCAGACTAAATGCTCACACCTACCGTACGTGATGTACTTCCGGAGCTCAGGAAGAATTTCCACTTCAGTTACGTCAACGGATGTGGTTTCATCATGACGGGGCACCAGCACATCGAGGGCGGGCTGTGAACCAGCATTTGAATGCCATGTGGCCTGACAGTTGGATTGGCTGTGATAGATCCGTAAGATATCCAGCAAGGTCCCCGGATTTAAATCCTCTAGACTTTTTTCTCTGGGGCCATCTGAAGTGCGTATTGTATGAAAACAACCAACCCGAAGACATGTTTCAATTATTAGGCCACATTCATGCTGGTGCTGTTGCAGTCACCCAGGAAATGCTGCTGAACGTCCAGAAGGGTTTGGTGCGACGCCTTTAAACGTGTATTGCTACTAATTGGGCCAACTTCGAACATTTATTATAGTATAGCTGCATATTATGCGCAATAGTACATTATTGGGTCATTCTTACATGTTGTTCTCATCATCAATACTTTTATTTGTACAGTAATGACTGAAAATACAATAATTTTCGTGTCATATGTGTACATTTCATTTTGAAATGTCATTTTTATTACTTTTACTTGACATCAATACATATCGTTGACATCTGTAACGTAAAATGTGAATAATATTACTCTTCTTCCGTCACAATTACTGCTCTCATTTCGCAAGTGTAACATGCTTTCAGATGACGATGCAGTTGACGATGAGTAGAGCCGGTGATTTTTGTGAAAATATTTATACGACATTAAGTGCGAAAGCCTCACATTCACATCTGCACCACTGCTTCGAGGCTATTGAGAGAATATATTTGTGCACATGTGTCACTCATTTTACTGGGCCAATGAGAACAAGGTTACTGCGACACCACACGTCTGTGATTTGTGGGTAGAGCCCCAAGACGCTGAGAGTTAAAAACAGCCAATCACTGATCATGAAGCAGAGCTGCATATGCGCACGTGAGACATTTAAACAAACTGTTGCATAATTCTTTCCCCCAAAAATCACTGGCTCTAACGATGAGGTCTTAACAAAACCCTTAATTTAACAGTTTTGAGGGGCCGTTCAGTGCAGGTTTATTTTACGCACTATCATTCTTACATCTGTCACAACAACAAAATTAAAAAAAAAAAATAGTTTGACTGACTGGGATTCAAACTTACGCCCAGCAGTAGTAGTATGGTATCTGTGGAGTGCTGTTGAGTGCAATAGAGGACTAACTCCTATCTCCGTGCAGTGTTGTCATACTGTGTACGAAAAGCGATGTCATACAACATTTTGCGTTTCACATTTTTGTTCCAAATTTTGCTCAGGATTCATGTGATATGCTTATTATATGGCCGTTTCTGGACACCACACACGCGTATATATATATATATATATATATATATATATATATATATATATATATATATATATATATATATATATATATAATGTGTGTGTGTTTGTGTGTGTGTATGCAGGGTGCAGCTGAATTTAACCGACAAACTTCGGGAAGTGATTCCTTATGAAAAATCAAGTAGAAAATTTACGAGTGAGGTGGTGCAAGTGTATCACGTTGTAGGAATCTACTGGTTCGATTCCCGACTCAGCCCATCCTTATTCCTGTTTCCCATGGTATCCCTAAATCACTCCATGTGAATGAGGGGTTGAATCCTTTGGTATTCGTCATGGCCGATTCCTTTCCTGGTTCTCTTACATTGTTCAGTTCTTTTTGTTACTGTATCTAATGATCTTAGCTGTTGATGAGATGTTAAGTCGCCATTACATCCCATCCCTTAGTCATAGCAGTTGGTACGGCAGCCAGTCATTCAAACGTGTATGCCGTATTGCCAACGTAGTACGAACTGTCATATTGCAGCCCACCCTTTTTACGAATTTTACACGTAAACGGCTGTTCCTACGCATTTACAACAAAGAGACATTTTTGACTTCTGATGTGTTTCTCTAGTAGAAAACCGTACTAAAAATTCGTAAATCCTGGTGGTAGAAAAGTGGCATGTAATAAAATGGGTAGCCACCCTAGTATTTTGTACTAGGGTGCAAGGCATTGATGCGATTAAAATGTGTATTTCTAGGTCACGGTGGTATAAAACAATGCTCAAACTGTCGTTATTTGATGTCTCTTCATTTTCATTATTTTACAAAAATACACTTTAAACTTTCCATGAATAAGGACTCATACCGCCCTTAATATTAGTTTTATGTACAAAGTATCCCGTATATTTTCTACTTGATTTTTCATTAGGAACCATCTTCCGAAGTTTGTCGGTCAAATTCAGCTGCATCCTGTATATACACACATAGGGCCTATATGTGTGTGCGTGTGTGTGCGAATGTATGCATGTACATATATATTTTAGCAAGCCCACATACTAAATAGTCATGACGAAATCTATGGTGTTATTTTCCAGATTTTATTAAGTAATAATATGGTGTGTATGACATAAAGTAATATTTACGTATTGCAATTAAATAATAAAGTACTTTATAAAAATGTTTTTGCAACGCGCAATAGTTCAAAGGTCCAATCATTTTAGTCACGATGACATTTTGTGGGTCTATGTATAGTTCCTGGAAGGTGAATTCGGAACAACCAAATTATTTTCTAATCAAACAAATTTGAAGTTAATAGTTCTAACACTTAAGTTCACATTAGATTTCATCTATCAAAGTTATTTGTAATGAGTTAAATATCACTGTTGTTCGAATGAAATTAAGCAAAAAAAAAAAAAACTACGCTGTTGCTCGTATCTAAAGTTGTCAGCATGTGTAAGTAGAACCAGTTCTGCAACTTCAGGTCGTTCAGGAGTGCACACATCACGAATGATGTAGTTTACCAAACATTTCACGCATTAACATACGGTGTGTGTTTTATGTAAGCTAGTATTGGTAAACTTTAGCTGCAATCTTGTGTCTCGCAACTAGTTAAGGACGCAGTCGAGATAGAGAACTACTTTTACTTCTTCCCTCAGTCGCAAAGGAAATATTCCAATATTTTTACGTTTAATTCCAATATTGGATGCGAACTTTCGAGTGTTTTTATAGGAAGAATAAAACATTTCTTGTTTTTAAGATATTGGCAGTGTGGGGACAACTGATAACGCCAAATATCGTAGGATTATGATATTTGAGCTCGCAAAGTAACCCGATAGAACAGACTCAGTGAATATTTTATCATTTTCTGTCACAGTTTACTCGTATCAGACTACAAAGTGCTACAGTGGAGTATTTTGACAATATTATGCTACCTAAAGATAATTCATCTCAATATTCAAACCCCGGATTTTCGCACGTGGTAATCGTGCCAGACGATGCCGTTGGTCGGTGGGTTTCCTTGGGGATCTCCCCCTCCCCCCTTTTCGTTCCGGAGCTGTTCCATACTCACCTCATGTCATCACTCACCTGCGCTAACGACCTCTATTTTAAACGCTGACCAAAATCTCTCACTCACTCAATTTAAAAAAGCGATACTTTTTTGCTAACGATGCCAGAACAGCTAGTTCTACGGAGCTGCAAAATATTTTCTGTACCTCTACTATCCCTTCTTTTTCAGAAAATCTCTTAAATAGTCCCTCATAACCCCTAACCCCCCCCTCCTCCTGAGAGGATATGAGGTTACAAAGGGAGTATGTTTTCGACTTTTATCGCATATAAATAGCTATATAATCTAAATGGTTACAGATATCAACTTGAAATTTGGCACAAATGCTGTACACT
>PNEQ01089578.1:40996-81881 GCA_003012365.1 Medauroidea extradentata
GGGAGGGCAGGGGTGGTCAAACTTCTGAGGCTTATTACTTTTGAAGCTTTTGAGCTGCGCTTTGATGTGTAAACTACTTTAACGCATTTCTATCAGTTCTCAGCAATGTTTGATTATATTTAAAAATAATAATAAACGACTCAAAACAACCCCTTAATGTTCAAAAACTCAAATTTATTATTATTATTCGTTTTCTGCTTATCGTATTACATACGTGTACCAAATTTTTTTCGTGTCTTAAATAATTTTGAAGTTACGAATTTTTAAGTGTTTCGTACTCCACAGGCCCTCGCTCCATGAGTAGTAGGCCCTCTCGACGGGGGCCGTTGTTCCTCTCACCGTGTGTTGCAGGCCCTCGCACTATGGGCCTCATAGACCTCTCACACCAACCGTCGCAGGACCTCGAATGTGGGTCGCAGGCCCATTCCCCCAGGCCGAAGGCCTGAGAAGACATATCGAATGTAGCGTAAACCCCCTGTAACACTCGTTCGAATTATAACGCAAGTCTAGCGGACGCATTACCTGCTGTATGTACGGATGAATATAATTTTCCAATACAATTTTCACCCTCCACCATATGTCCGAAAATCTGAAGTTTAGCACACCTACTAAGGATTTATGACAATAGAACAGCTATAGCCTTACTGCCTCACTAATTGTAAAAAAAAGTACGCCTCTATGATTGGATGAAAACGTTTTGTCATTAGAATTGACATCTGTAAGCAAATAATTTTTGAAAAAATAAATAAATAAATTTCTGTATCTTTCATTTGGTTGTGAGACTACAATTAGTAAAAAAAATATATAGCTAAATAACACTCTTTCGTAGCAACATTAATATAAAAATTTAAAAAATTCTTTCTATAATCACGAATAGCTAGATATAAAAATTTTAAGACAGCATAGATCAATAACTTCACTCTCTTTTTATGCCTAAATTAAGGTTAGTAAGTTTTTGTCAATGGTCTATACTGACTGGTAACCTATCACCGTCGAATAAAATTCCAGTATTAAAAAATTATTTCGTCATTTTTAGAATATGTTGCTATAAAAGAGTGGTTTATATCAAACTATTGCTTGGTTCCCTACATTTCACAATCGAAACATGAAGTTGTGCAAAGAAATTTTACCGTCTAAATTCCAAACATCTTAGTAACTACTTTATGTTAATAGTTAAATAAATTGTTGAGTCCATACATATATACATTTCAATTCATTCCTCTGACTATTTAAGTCTCATTCCAAAATGTATCACTGTGCAAAGTAATAGTCTAACCTGCTTGTCTATCTCCCACACGCAAATACACCGTCCAACTGCGCTCCAATAGTTCTGCCGTCGTTCTCTCATGCCACAGTCATTTCTAGATTCACTAGTTCCATGTCGTACTCTGACTGGCGGCGTCTTCGCTGTAGAGTACACCACTTGCGAGCACTAGCTACGCACCACAGTTACTAACTCGTTCGCTGCCGCAAGATGGTATTTAAAACCAGCTCGAAGATTACGAGAACCTTCGCACAGAACTCTGCGGGACAGAACAGCATTATGCCTGTTACCATCGCCCGAGGTTTCCAGGTGTTAGGGTAGCTTTCGATCATGGCCTAGGTGCATGCTCTTCAAGGACGAATGGCCAGTGCATTTAACCCAAACGTCATGTGATGTCAGCAGTTAGTTACAGAGACGGCGGCCCTGCTCAGCGCCTAAACTTTAAGCAGGGCTGTGGGTAGGTGGTGCATATTACGGGTAAACTGGATGGGATGGGTTGTTGCGCCAATGAATTCTCGAGCGCTAAATCTTTAAAATAAATATATATTTTGGTGAACTAGGCATAAGTCTAATTTTTGTTCGGCTATAGAGTTCAGTAATAGAAATTTCCTTAGTTGGGATATTAGATGAGACCTTTGTAAATTTTGTATTGAAAAAAAAAATGTTGACATAGTATACACAGTATTTAACAAAACTGTGCATTATTTTTTCGATATCTGTTCTCGTTTAGGAGTTCAAATAATATTTTTCGTAAAAGCAGTAGAAATTATGTATCATGGCTTTAAGTAGTCTTTGTTCGTTTAGGTCAGCATCGTTCGAAGGAAGACTGACATAATTAAAAAAAAAATACTACCTAATTTTTGTGATATATATGACCTATTACAATGTTTATGGTTAGTTAGCATCATAATGAGAAAATTATGGTCGTTAATTAATGCTGACAACGTAGCAGTTATATTTTCCTGTTACTTATTTACCAACCCAGACAGCAGAAATAACGTGTTAACAAGCCTGCCAATGCAAGCCAGTAACCTTGCTGTAAGCGTGAAATAGAAAGCCAATTAACGTGTTGCAAGCGTGCTGCCAGTTGCCTAGTTTACACATTTCGGACTTGCTGCAAGCTTGATTTGCAAGCTTGCAGCAAACTAGATTTGCAAGACTGCTTCAAGCTTAATTTTCAAGCCTGTATAGAATAAATCAAAGTGTTATTTTTTGCAATATGTTCACTATCATTCAAATTTACATATTAAATATTGCTTGTTCATCGACTTGTGTTGTTAATTTGTAAACATTAAATTTCACCTACTGCGCCAAGATTCGAACCATCGACACTTTGGCTTCCATGCAGGTAGGCTAACCACTGGACTGTTGCAAATACTTAAGAAGTATAGTAGTGCGATTCGGTTGTAAGAGAACGAATTTTGTTATGGAAATGCTGATATTTGTAAATTTACTAACAACAGTAAGGATACCAGTTTACTTGCTGTTATTCGTAATATAATAGTTGTTTTAGCTAGCATATGAAACAATGTTACTTTTTTGAGTGCTTGTTCATTTACAAAGTTGATTTTAGATCCAGTTCGATTGTTATTGATGGGCGCTTAGAAAATATTTCATGAATTAAGATTGCTAAGTACAATTGCAATACAATATCAACTTAGTATAAGGGACAGGGTAATTGCAGCTTATCACATAACTAGAATTGCTATGTAAGTGTAATTAAAGTCAATACAGCTTTCTCGCAAGCTTGGTTCTGGCTTGCAGCAAGACTTCTGAGCAAGCTTGCTACGGCAAGTTAAATTAATATGAAATGTAAACTTGCTGCAAGCTTATTTCAGGCTTGCAGCAAGTCTCGTGAGTAAGCTTGTTATGGCAAGCCAAACTCAAGTGAAATGCAAGCTGGCTTTAGCTTAAATCCCAGACAGCAGAAAAAGCTTACTACAAGCTTGCCGCAAGCTTATCCAGGCAAATCAGTAACTTTGTAACAAGTGTGTCACGACAAGCCTGAAAGCTTGCTGCAAGCCTGCTGCAAGTTGCCTAGTTGACACATTTTTTTTTTTTTTTTTTAATTTTTGCAAGCTTACATACTAAACTTTATTTAAGGTTAACTTGAAAGCGATCAAGCTTAACACAAGCTTGCAAGAAATTTAACTGCAGGCATTTTTCTTACATACACTTGCAGAAAGCTTGACATGCAGGCCTGCAAACTAAAAAATACTTAGCCAGCATACAAGCTTAAAGTCAAATGCAAGGCTTACAGTAAGCCTACCGAAGCAAATTTATAAATGTAAATCGAATGCATAAGGCTTGCAGTACCCTAGCATGTTGTGTGGGAAGATATTTAGCTAATAATTTAAAACTTGCTCTCACCTGTGCGCGCACGCACAAACGTAGTAACGCCCATACACACACCACACACTTTCTCGACAGCTGTTTGCCTGAGGGTTGTACTCTGTTTTGTGCATAACTTTTGCTGTGGCGTTCTGATAAGCAATACAGATTATTTGCGATTACAGATATATTATAATAATAGTTACATACCAACCCCTTATTTTTGGCAATTATGTGACTGATAGTTTCAGGTGTCAAGTATTGGTTATAATTTTTAGTATTAATAGTCATTCTCATACCTATAGATGTTGTAGAGCTTTCAGAATTAAAACAAGTTTATATATTTATTTTTTAGGGGGCCCTACATGACTAAATATAAGTTTTAAGTGACTTTGAACAGATTCACGGCCAATTAATAAGTAATATTATGATTTTTTTAAAAGTGAAAATGAGTTTGTTATTACTTTTAAACTGTTTTTGCTTAGGGGCCGAGATACCTAATCAAATATGTCTAAGCATTTTGCACAAACATCATCGCAGCAAATTATCTGTCACTAAAAATGAATAGAAAATTTACGCAGACAAACGCACAAGTAAACAACCAAAAGATTTTATTGTAGCAATCGTTTCGCTTTTCTTTCTTCTTCTGGTCGTCGTGGTAATTAGATATGTCTGTTTATTTCGATCATTCGCCAGTTACTGACGGAGATATTTATTTTTTTAATTATAGGATTTTTTTTTTCGTCTATAAGATCTGACTGCAAAATTACTTGGATGTTTTTCTGTGTCTGTATGTTTATTTGTTTCTATTAAATTCCTTAGTTTCTGGTTTATATCACGCTGATTTATTTTATTGTGGAAATGCATGTATATTACTTTTGTTTGCCACTTTCATTTAATTGGTAGATGCTTCTGGTAATTTTTCACTTATAAGAGAGCGATTTTTAATTTAATGTCTTTTCTCTCTCCTCTTGCCGACAAACAAATTATTTTTTCTTCATACCAGCATGGACTAAGTCATGAAACAGAAGTCGGCTATTTCAGTTATGTTGCTTAGAATGTAGCTCCCAGTATATACGTTAGGGATGCAGCGTCTTTTATTAGTTATAATTTTCTTTGGAGGATAATGATTGTGTTACTTACTTTCTAGCAAAAAATATTTGACATGGTAATTTATTTCTTGAAGGATAATGATAATCTTGAGCGATTATTTGAATTCTGGGAAACAAATCTGCGCTTTGATCAACGTTGTGGGGATTACTAGGGTCTAAAGATAATTTGCTTTTACTACACTTTCAATTTGGCAAACTTCTTTAACCGAAGATTATTGATACTAAAACTACCAATGTACATCACACACACTTACAGAACATCATAAATGATTTAAAACTAAAACAGGTCTTACAATCGAAAAAATATATATTCCTGTGTTTGATTCTCTTTAAAACATAAGTAGATATTTCCTTTATTTTTTTGTTAATTTTATTTTGAGTTTCTTTTGTTTATGACTGTTTATTAAAAGTTCATAGCACCTGATGACTGGTTTTGCGTAGTAACATCGTTTATTACTACAGTCCACGTTGCCACGGATGGTACTTCGCTTTGTGAACCTCACTATAGGTGTATTCTGAGTACCGCCTGGCTTGGTTACCGCGCTGTGTAGAACGTAAGGAAAAACCGGTTTATTCAGAAACCACTTCAAGTGTCCGGATAGCGTCTGCTTACGAATAGTGTATTAAAATCGTCGCGCGCCCGAAGGTAAGATTCAATTTTCCATTTCCGTTCAAAATGTTTATAGTGAGGCGACCACGATTAAATGTGAGATTAGAATCGGTTCAAGCTGTTAACTTGTCTGTAAATACTACAGCCTTGTCGCACAATCGTACCTTTACCTTCAATTTTCAAGCATGAAAAGGCAAAGTCACTACTTGAGCCAGCTTCAAAAGTGTCGCGATAAAAGAAAACAGAAATGGTGCAGTAAGTGGTGCTTAAAGCGAGTGTCGATATTATTGACTAAGCGTTAATGATTTTGTTTACGAAACAATAGCACGTGTCATATTTCAAACATCATAATAAAAATTAATAGGGAAGTTATTCATTTAAAGATTTTAACTTAAAAAAATGCTTGAAATGAGGAAAAATAACCAAAAATATTTGTTCTTAGTACTCCTAAGAAAGAACTTTAAAATAATCAGAAACTCTGTGCATTTCATAGCCACTATATGTTATCATGTACTCTTAATTTTTGAAAAGGTAACTCGCTCAATTAATATTTGTGATGTTTAATGTAGGCAATTTTTATTTCGTAACAGTTCAGTTAATACACTTTCGTAAAAATTCAGTTAATACACTGGTAATTTTATACTTAATTATGTATTTTGTAATTTGGTTTTCTTTGTTTGGAGCATTTTTGTAGTCTTTGGGCACTAGTATATAGCGAGCTTCAGAAATCACTCAATTTGGTATGTTAAGTAAAATTCATTTTTACAGCGTTTGTATTGTGATATTAACACACTACTGAAAATTGTAACAAATTATTTGGAAGGGTATATATCAAGTAAATATAAACAGTAATTGTAATGAAACTTCTATTTCACACGAATAAGACTAAATTATGTGAAGATATGTTGGACAGAGCTTAACAGCGAGGTTTTCATTGCTGATGTGATGTTGTAAAGTTTTGAATGCAGTAAAGCCGGAATATATATATATATACACATACACATACGTACACACACACATACTACGTGCAACACTTCTGTATCATAATATTGAGCCGGCCGGTGAAATTTTACTACCTTGGAAGACAAAATCATACGCCCTTGCTGGTGTACCTATTTCATTTATATTAATGTCATCTCAAAATGTGAAACCTGAAATCCATTTTAATGATAACTTTACTGAATTTATTACATATTTGAATGTTTCAATTTTCATTGTCTTCATGGCGCCCATCCTGTCATTAAAATTAATACTTCTAAGTGTAAGCCGTGGATTACTTGAGGTAGTCAATTACGTGTGTAGATAGTATGCGTAGCTGTCCAGTGGTAGTTAGTTCTGTAGACGCAAAATTTTAACAGCTATTCGAATCAACACGTTGTATAACATCCGGCTGCATAAACACTACTACTACATGTTCTGTAAGAGTATCCGTAATTACAAATAAGGAAGCAGTAAATTGGCGAGAGAGGAGTGTACCAAACTTACAACTTATTTCACTGAAAATCAAATGTGAACTTTTAGTCTACTTTCCGAAGGAAACAGTAGGCTTATGAGATCACGTTTCTGTCTGTGTGTCTGTATGTGTGTCTGTGTGTACGTAGGTGTATGTAGGTGTGTGTGTGCGTGCGTGTATAACCGTGTGTTTGTCCCCCTATAAACTTCGAACCAGAGAACCGAATTTCATCAGAGATAGCATACATATCGTTCTTTGTAACCTGACTTTACTTTTTTATATTTCGTTTACGCCTTGTTCATATTTTCAAAATGGCGGCCGTTTTAACATATTAGATCAAGCTAAATATCAAAGGAACCATGTTAAAAAATTTCCTCAAACTTGGTACACATAAATTACATACAAAGTTAACTTGACTTTTGTGTATTTCATTCATCGTGTGTGCGTTTTTTTTAATGGTGGCTATTTTATATATTTTTTAACATATTACCACATATTTTACGAAAAAAATTTCAGAATTTGACCAAACTTGGTGCACACATAATACATACAAAATTGACTTTAATATTGTCTATTTAGTTCATGCTGTGTTCACATTCCGAAAATGGCGGGCGTTTTTATTAATTTAGCATAATATCACGTATCTTAAGATATATATATATTTTTTTCAGAATTTCACCCAACTTGGTACACATATACTACAGACAAAGCTGACATAAAAAAAATATTATGTACTTAGTTCTTCTTGTTTTCTAAAGTGTTAGACATTTTAATAATTTTAGCACAGTATCACACATCTTAAGAAATTTGTTTAATATTTCACCAATTTTGGTACACGTATTATACAGACAAAGCTGACTTCAATATTGTGCATTTCGTTTATACTTCGTGTATATAATCAAAATTGCGGCCATTTTTATATTTTTAGCATGGAATAACATATGTAAGGAAATATTTTTCAGAATTTCACCAAACGTGGTACACACAAACTACATGTAAAGCTGACCTGAATATTATGCGTTTAGTTCATCTTGGGTTCATATTTTCAAAAAGGCGGTCATTGTTATATTTTTAGCATAGTATTACATACCTAAGGAAATATTATTCTGAATTTCACCAAATTCGTTACACGTGTGCTACATACAAAACTGACTTCAATATTGTGTATTGGTTGATCCGGTGCTCATATTTTGAACTAGTGGACATTTTTATATTTTTAGCATATTGTGACATATCTTAGAAAGCATTTTTTGTTTTTTTAGAATTTCACCAAATGTTATTCAGAATTTACCGCATACAAAGCTGACTTGACTACTGTACATTTCGGTAATCCTGTGTTAACATTTTTGCATAATGTTTGCCTTTTCCTTTGCATTGTATCCTATGCCAGAGGAACTATTTTTCATAATTTCATCAAACTTGATACACATAAATACTGCATGCAAATCTGACTTTTCCTTTGCGTACTTTGTTCATCCGTCTGTAATATTTTGAAATTGACAGCAATTTATATTTATCTTTACGATAAAAAACATCTCAGAAATTTTTTTTCTAAAATTTATAAAATTCGTTACTCGCATTTTATTTTTCCAAGCTAACTTATCTCTAGTACACATATTATGAATTACGTCGAAATCAATGTTATATTTTAACTTTTCTAGATGACGTAACCGATTTTATCTTTCAGGAATAATTTGCACCCACTTTTAGCAAATTAGTCTTACCAAATATGCTCTTAGTTCTTGTTTCATTAAGGTGTAGGCTGCCGTAGAAGCGGGGCAACTCTTAAGAAATTTACGTCACTGCATGGATGCATTTAAGTGGAATAATAACATTAGTAAGTAAGAAATGCCTTAGAAAATTATTGTATTACCGCTTTACTTAGTTGGTCTGTAACGGAAGAAAAAAAATATTATAATGTTAGTATTGTTATTGTTAACGTTATGCACAAATATCAGGCTGATTTTACTATGTATTCTAAGTGCATTTGTTAACAAAAACGTGTGGGTAACTGCGTCATACTTCTGCTTACATTACGACCCACACATAAGCTCAGAAAACCGTCAGGCCGAGGCACAACAGCAAGATTCTAGGAAAAGAAGCGAACAAACGACTTTATACTTATATAATAGACGTCACAGTAAGATTCATAGCGAAGAGTTTTATGTAAGTTCCTGATTTAATAACCCTGGTAACTAACATACCTGTGAAAACACTCCTAATTAAACGAACCGGTTAATTGGCGGCTTCCAACTAAAGAAGCCAGAGTAGACAGCTTTAGATAATCAGTTCCTTGTGTTGGTTAAAAAAACATCACACACTGATTACTGTCTCGTGTCTGGAGATATGTATACCTCAGAGCTGTTGTTGCTTTTACAGCTGACAATTTATACTAAACCGGTCATTAGGTCGTGGATACGATACGTCGTAACAGTTTTACGGAGCTTGATACATATCCATGATTTCTGCGAGGATTATTTTCTTGTTTGGGTTCCTTTTACAACCGTAGGAAACATCAACACGGGCTGTTTATTCTGAATTTCAAAAAGGTTCAGTGTATCAGATTTTATTTCAGAATATGTAATAGAAAAGGACTTTTTATTTGTGGAAATAAAGCAGAGAATAAATAAGGAGTCTGTTCTTTGTGCCATTTATTTGTGGCAAAATTTTCCTCTCTGACTATATTGCAAAACTCCTGTCACAGTCTTAGTTTTTTTTCTGGAACATTAGTGGCGTTACTGTTAAGCAAAATGTTTTTACAGAAATCCTGACCGTTTTTTTTAATTTGTAATAGCTTATTAATCAAATAACATACATGATATTATTTTTATTATTAATATTGTTTAATGTTTGTGAATTTGAATGTTAGTAGTTTACAAAATGTCCGGTAGTGATCTAAGCACTACTAACATATAAAATATATATGTTATACTTTTACCATATTCCAAGTTGGTAACTAAATTTGGTTATGAATATGTGCTATAAGTATTGGCTTTATTATTTGTGAACTTACAAATCTTTCTCAGCAATTGTTGATTAATATTTTAATAGACTATGTAAAAAAAAAAAAAGAAGTGCATATTGGTGCACGAACGAGTAACATGTGTTCGATGTATCGAATTCACCAAACACTACTCTAGGCGCGATGCTTGATATTCTGTGACTATTTCTGCTTTCTTCCAGTTCTCACATCCTCTATGTATCTCCCTTCTTTGTATTCTCCGCTACCCAGCTCTGCCAGTTCTTCTACTTGCACAATGGCGTGATCACGTGTGAATTTTAACTCTCTTGTTGAATCCTCGTTATGAGGTTACATCCTTTGTATCTTACCGCTTTGGGTAAGTTCTTTATTTTATTGCTCGAGTGTGAGTATTTGTGTTGTTTGGATATTCGGGCTCACACAATGTGGTTATTTGTTTAATTACTGTAGCAGTTCCAGTGCGTGGGTGATATAGCCTACCTGTTTTCGTTCATGGCTGTGGAGAGGCCTGTGAGCCTTTTGCCCCGACATGTGATGCCCTGCGCCTGCGCCAAACAAGTGGGATGCGTGTTCTTTATTTGATTTGAATGCCAAAATTATTATTTAAATGCTCTTCGGGTGTTTTTGGTGGGTTTCGAAAAAATAAATTACCAACCTAAACTTATTAAAAAAAAACTAAGGAAATTTACTGATTGAAAAGACTTTTTTTGTGTGGATATGTTATACTAAAAAAAAATTACCTTGGTCTTGTTAAAGCATAAAATAAAATGTTATGAATAGAAATATTAATTGTAAGTTCCAGGGCCCCGAATTTTGTGCAACTTAAAATGTAACCATGTCATTCATTATTGTGAAACCACGATGCTATTCAGGATAAACAAATGTTAATATAAGTAGATCTTTTAAAAACTTCAGTACTCAAGTTCACGCATTGATATGTGCAAAAATTATTATTATTGTTGCAAGTAAACATGTATGTTGGACATTTGTGTTTCACTCATATTATCCTGGTCAATAACATAATTTAGAAATAATAGTTAGTAAAATTAATTGAAGTAGATTTGTAGGCGACTGTTGACAACTGTGAGTTCGGCACTGTTTTTTAATTATTTTACAGGGAGTGTTCAGACTCACGTCTGAGTCTTCTCTGCCCCTGTCTCTATACGGCCTCAGTCATTTTGGGTGTTCGCCTTTGGGGTGACTGAGGGGCTGTAGGGATTTGGGCGGCAAAGGGTGGCTCATAAATTGATAGCAGAGCGTGGTTTCCTGTTGTGTGCACTCTCTGCATTCGTTTAGCATGTGTGTGGGGTGGTGTACCCCTACCTGGATACACCAAGGTCTCAAAAGTTTTGTTTTGTCTTTGTAGTTTTAAAGTGTTAATTTTGTGTTAGTAAATTAGCATGGCTTCTATAATCCCTGAATGTTTGCTCAAGGATGAGCTTGTTTATGAATGTACTTTACGTGGTGTGTCCCCACCAGAAAATACTACTGCTGCATTGCGGCATACTTTACGCACCGCTCTCCAAGAGGAGGCACCTATTGATATTGCCAAGTTACAAAGTCTTGACCTTGACGTGGAGTATAATGTATGTGCCACGAAAATTGTTATCTTACAGGATATGTACAATAATATTGATGATGACTGCACCCCCCTTGTCTCTAAATCGTTTAAGAAACAGATTAGGACATTTGAATAGGTGCGTTAATAATTTGTTGACTCGTTACGTTGAAAAACTCTCTGAAGTTCAAAGATCTTCTTTGTGTAACATTGCAACACAGGTTGAAGTCCTGCTTGGCTCGCAATTATTTACCAGTAGCACTACAGCAACCACTGCATCATTCTTATCTGCAGAACTGTTGTCCTCCTTACCTCTGGTAACCATATCTGGCCTCTACCAAGTATGTACATTTTCTAATGCCAGTTCTTATCTCTACCAGATTGTATCTAATCCCAATCCCACACATTTTACATCTCCTCATACATCGAGTACAAATGATGGAACAGTTTTCTCCACACCTTTAAATTTAGGTAACCCAGGACCTTTTGTCCAAAGATTTGATTCCCCTGTTTTTGGAAGACTCACACATCCACTGGACCGTATGTTAAAGAAATTTCCTGTCACAGATTGTTTACAAGTTCCAAAATTTTTGGAATTCCTTAAGTGCATAATTAAATTGAAGCAAAGCAACGACATTCCGGACTCACAACTTTTGGAAATTGTTTATCCTTTCACTCAAGGCCCCCTTGCAGACATAACTCAGCTGGCCATTGCTCAAGCATCCTCATTCGATCAGTATCATGCTGACATATTAAATTACTTTATTCCTTCTCGGCTTCTCACCCAACTTAAATTAAGGCATTTTAACAGGCTCAAATCTTCTAACGAGTCTTTACCAGTTTAAGTAAACAGTATTCGTGAAGCTGCCACCATGTTAAGGCTACGGTTACCAGAAGTTGTTGTGGTGGAAACTATTCTGGAAGGTTTGGCTACACAGGAGCATTCTTGGTTACTTTTTGTAGGCAAACCAAGAACGTTTCATGAACTCGATAAAATTTGTATCCCTTCACAGAATATTAGATATGCAGATCAGTACCGAGATATACAGTCAGCACCTCATAAAGGAAACAAATTTCCACACAGAAAATTTAGTACCCCTCCAAATCCAAACAGCAATGTCAATAACGTTGACAACAAATCTTCAGGTGAACGTAACCCCCAGCCAACTCAAAAGCTTAACCCTTCTGAACCTGAACAAAGACGCTGGAGGCCAGTATGTAACAACTGTCACAAAGTAGGACACATTGTCCCAAAATGCTGGTTCCGAAAAACTATCCCAACAAGGAGAAGAAGTGAGTGCTCTTTCTTACAAGCTATTTACCACAAATTCTCAATATGATGCTCACGTGATTTAGTCTGTCCAGCTGTGCAAGCATTTTCAATATCTCTTTGGTTCATTTAAGAATTGTTCCATAATTTGTAATTTTTATAATGGTGTATCGCAGGTCAATTTTCCCAATGTCGTTGGTGTGGAGACTGGTGTTACTCCTCACGTTGAAGTTGTTTTGGGAAAACTTGTTGTTGATGCATTAGTAGACTCTGGATCAGCTCGTACCATACTTGCTGGTACACTTTTTGACCATTTGCTATCTCTAAGACTCGTAAAAGTTTCTGAACCAACTAACCTCAAATGTTACACCGCACCTAGTGATTCATTATCTATTTCATGCAGTGCTGTTATCAGAGTCAAAATTGCTCATTATTCTTGCATGTGTAAGTGTTTAGTAGTTCCTGGTCTGAGTTCTGAATTTATTCTGGGTGCTGATTTTATGACTTCTACTAGACTTATGCTTGATATGCAAGGTAGACATTTTTCCTTTAAATTCGATCATGAATTTAAAATGTCTTTGGTTCAAAGTGCACGAAAACATTATTGTTCCTCAGAATTAGATTTTGAACAATTAGGCGACCCTTACTAACATTTCAATTCTGAACAACATTTAGCAATTTAAAGTCTTTGTGATTAATTTTTTTATGTTATTATCTCTGAATTGGGTTTAACATATCTCTTGGAATATCAGATTAAATTAACCGATAAGCAGTAACTGAAAAGTCACCCGTATCATTTAGCTCCACCAAAGATGGAGATTTTAAGACAGCAAACCGGTGAATTATTAGTCCAGCATTTTTATTTCCTAAACCTAACGGAAAACACTGCATGGTGATAGACTATCGCAAGGTTAACCAAAAGATTGTATTAGAATCTGTACCTCTTCCAGATTTGCATTCTGCATTTCACTGGTTTGGTAAAGCTAAATTCTTTTCAAACATTGATTTAAACTCCGCTTAACACCAAATTCCCGTAACCTAGACTCCAAACCAGTTACTAGTTTTTTGTGTACCGTGAAATTTGTGTTAATTCACTCATGTTCCTTTCTTGTCTAGCCACTGGTGCTCAAGTTTTGACCCGTTTGTTAGACAGGATTTTTCACGATATCAAATTTAAGTACATGTACAACTACCTGGATGATTTGGTTGTATTTTCGGAAATCTTTGATCAACACTTGGAACACTTCAAATCTGTGTTATCTAGATTGGCAAAAGCTGGGCTGACTGTTAACCCAAAGAAAGTAAAATTCGCAGTTCAGGAAATATCCTTTTTAGGGCACAAAATTTCTTCCTAATGCATTTGTATTGACCCTGAACGAATGGAAGCTATTCGTGAATTTCCACCTCCCTGCGATGTCAAAGGTGTAGCCCGATTTATTGGAATGTTCGAGTTTTTTTTTAAGTTCATACCTAATTTAGCAGAAAAGGCTGCACCTCTTAATAAATTACGCAAAAAATCATGTAAATTTGAGTGAGGTGAAGATCAACAAAAGTCGTTTTAAATTTTAAAACATAACATTATGCATTCTGCAGTAATATGTATGGCAAATTTTTCACGTAAATTTATTTTGCAGACAGATGCCGCCAGTTTGGCTGTGAGGGCAGTCCTATCTCAGGAAATTGATGGTGTTCGCCTACCCATCGCTTTTGCCTCACACTCGCTTTCACCCCAGGAACATAAATGTACTATTTACGAACTTGAATGTCTGGCAGTTGTTTTTGCAATTTACAAGTTTAGGCAGTTACTTGAACTTTCTGAATTCCTTTTGGAGACTGACAACCAAGCATTGTCTCCTGGCTTCTTGCACGCCCAAGACAGTTAAGCAAGATTGGTCGCTGGGTGATGCGGATTGCCTCATTAAAATTGCAAATACAACATATTAGAGGCACACAAAAGGTTGTGGCAGATTCTCTATCCCGTATGTTTGATGGTAAGCCAAGCGCTAATGAATCTGTCGCTTTAACTTATTGTAATTTGATTACTAAATTCCCTTTGGTATTTACTCAGATCAAAGAACGCCAGCAACAAGATAAAGAACTTAGTATTATTATTAAAAATTTACGGTCTGGCATTAAAAAAACGTCTTTTTTATCGAAAGGTGTCCAGTGCTGTAGAACCAGAGATAAACAAAAATGTGTGGTTCTACCCCCTCATCTTTGGCCCATGGTCTTTGAGTATTATCATTCCTCACCGGTTTGTGGTCATTTGGGAATTTATAAGACTATTCAGGCTATTAGAAGTAAATTTATCTGGAAAGGAATGAACAGCGTCATCACTGAACGGGTGAAACTATGCACCTTTATGTGCCCTCTAGTTAAGCAGCACAAATTCTCGTTTGGGTTTCCTTGCTTCAGAAGTAGCCGAGAAAACTTTATAAATATTATTTGTAGATTTTCTTATAAGTAAGTTTGGTCATACAATGCTGTTGGTCTGTATTGATGCCTTTTCTAAATTTGTTTGGCTTATTCTGCTGAGAAAAGCAGATGCTCGTTCTACGATCAAAGCGATGCATACATATATTTTGCAAAGTTTTGGAGTTCCCAGTAGCACCATCTCTGATAATGGTTCTCAATTCACATTAAATTGATCAAGGATATGTGTTTTTCATAAGGGATTCAGCCAATCACACTTTCTCCATATTATCCTCCTCCTTCGCATGCGGAAAGGTTCAATCGTAACCACCATTCTGAACTTATTGCGTTCCTTGCGAAGGAACAAACTAATTGGACAAAACACTTATCTTGGCTACAGATAGCTTTTAATAGTGCTCGGCACGAGTCTCATAATTCCAATCCATTTAAGTTATTATTTTCTTATGTATCAAATACTTGACTCTCTGCTTTGTGGAGTTTGAATGAGCTGCTCCCAGATGACCTTAAATAGGTTCAGCAAGTCTGGAGAGCTGCCCTAAGGTATTTAAAGCTTTCACACTTGAGAACTAGTGAAAAGTACAACAAAGGTAGGGTAGGAAACCCTTTTAATGTTGGTGATTCAGTACTGTGCAAGGCACATCCCAAGAGTAGTGCTACTGATAAACATACCTAGAAATTAGCTTATCTTTGGTCTGGACCTCCTTATCAGGTACAACGTTTTCTCACTCCTGTAACGGCTGCCCTTGCGGACCATATGTCGGGTGCATTTATAACTCGGGCTCATGTTTCTCACCTTAAACCATTTAATGACAAGTCTATAAAATAATTATCTTATCTCGTGGTGTCTGGAGCTGCAGATCCTAACCAACTATGTATTGAATTTGACTTTTGACCCTGACTGTCTCCGACGGAGGCCTGATCAACTTCCTAGCCCATTCGCTTAGGGTCATAAAAACAATGCAACTAGATGTAATATCTCTTGCAAGAAATTTATTTGTGATGTTTTGACAAGTAATTTGTTTTGGGTTTATTTTCTTAGGGTATTTTATGATGTTTGGGTATATTAATATTTGATTCGGTATGACATACTTGGTGGTAGTGTATTTATGTTATAGTATATGTAAAGAATATATTATTTAGGTTAGCATAAGATTTTTGTACAATTTTCTATCAGAGTTGAATACCTTTCCTTGTTTTAGTGTAAATTTTGGATGTTGTACCTCCTTCCATCATTCCAACCATGTTGTTACTGCTATTCATCGGTTTCTTGGTCACAACCATTATGAGTTCCAACATTACGGTAACCACTCCGAGTTCTGGTGTGGTTTTTGAGAAAGAGGACGACTTATTATTTTCTGACAACATCTATACAATTGCTCTGGACTTTAATCTGTTGGAGTTACAAGATGAGTTTTTAGCATTAGACACTATGCTAAAGACTGTTGTGTCAGTCCATGACAAAAGATTCACACACACTCTGATTAACACTTCGTTTGATCAAAGTTTTGATTTGACATTACAACACTTTGAGGAAAGTTTATTGGCTTTTAATAATGTAGCTTCTACTCTAACATCTTTGTTACCTCCTGAGTCTCAACGACAGAAAAGAGGAATCTGAAATTTTGGCGGCAAAATTTTGAAGACTGTATTTGGAACATTAGATGAAGATGATTTCTAAGTTTTGGAACAACGATTAAATTCATTAGCAGATTCTCAGGATGAAATTTCAGTCAATGTAGCAAACCATATCATGTTCATATAAAAATATGAAGGACAGAGTATTGAACATTACTAAATACATTCAGAAATTAGCATCAAATTACACTGAGTCGTATAACCATTTGTATTTTCATTTGAATCGTTCTATACAAGAACTGCAGCTAAGTGTTGTCATCCTTTATTTTCGTGTTGATCTGAACACCATTTTGTTGAGGCTCAGTGAAGCATTGGCTAATGCTAGATTAGAACTCTTTGACTTAAAAGTTACTATTTAAACCAATGTGTAAGGCAAATTATTATCAACATTATTTTCTCCAGAAACCTTTCTTATGATCTTAAACAAAATTCAGCTTCTTATCTCTCTGCCTTTCTATATGCTTGTGCCAGTAACCTTTGATAATATGTATGTAAAGTATGGCTTAAGCCATGTGCAAGCTGTGGTATACAATTCTTTCCTTAGTGTTCCACTTGCTAACAAGGACAGTCTTTTTCAACGCTATGATGTGTATCCATTTCATTTTTTGGTACCCAAATTTAAGAAATATTTGTTGTTGAACCTAGCCAACACACTAGTCGTTAGTCATGATCGAAAACTATTTGCTCCAGTAAACTCTAATTTACTCTCGAAATGTCAAACAACATTTGGAGTTACTTTATGCCCTACTGACTTTCCGTTTTTTGATATCCATGTAAGTAACTGTGAATTCAATATTTTCTTGTGGAGACCATATATTGATATTTGTGATAATTATTTTGTGAGCTTGGACCTACCTTTTTTTTTTTTTTTTTTACAAAAAATTCGGTTTGGATATTTGCAGTTGATGGCTCTCTTGAAGTCACCCATTTGTGCAGAACTACTGCTGAAACGTTTCTTCCCCTCACATTAACTCCATCTGGTAATGGTTTTATCAGTATCACGTCACATTATGATGTGATAAGCCCATCATTTAAGACTTTTGGTTCTGTTAGTTCTATAATTGATTATAAACAGTTACTACCTACCATTCATATCCCCAAAACTAATCTTAATTTTTCTTCCATTCTTTTTTTTTCAAATTACCTAACCTCTCGTTCAATAATTCCTTGGTTAACGAAACTGATAACTTATTACTATCCCAACTTCATCTTGAGTAAGCTGTAACGGTGCGCGAAGCTTTCATGTGTTTCCAGATTACCAATAATGCTACCAAATGCGGTAATAAAATAATTTTTCGCCTTCCAAGTTATTATAATTACGAAGATCCATCTGCACGCAATTGAATAAATAATATTTAAGAGTTACCAGACTTAATACCTTCACATTTTTAACCGTCCCAAATGTGCTGCTGGGTGCATAACAGCGCGACAGACGTGCCGCTGAGTGCGTGACGCAAATAAAGTTACCGGTCAGCCAATCAGTGTCAAGGCTTATTACTCTAGGAGCTAGGAAAGTTCTGTTGGAATATTGAGAGCCAGAAGGTTTGTTTGTTTTGCCTGTTTCTTCTACCTGTAGTGAGTAAAAAAAATTGGGCACATGCTCTGAATGGTGGTCAATATTTTAGAAATGGCCGTTTTCTGGAGTAACATTAAAATAACAATAAATTATTGCGATATAAACTTACAATGGATCTGCTGTGTTAATGTTTGTATCCTGATATACATAATTTGTTATTTAGACAAGGCAAGTTTAAAATAAACAATAATAATAGTAAAAATCCTATATGATAGTTTTTTTGTTTTTAAACCACATTTTAAAAATGAACTATATGCCAGTGTATTTACGCATCATAAAAATGTCCCACACTGCACTTTTTATAACAGCCCTTTGATTTCACTGTTGTTTGAATGTTTAATCATCGAGTCCTCTGGCTGGTATGAAATATAATGCAAGGGAAAATTTAAAAATAATGTTCTTGAACAGTTTTGGCATATGATGAGCAACAAAAAACAAATGCCATCGAGTTATACAAGGAAAATATATTTGCTGCATTTGGCCATACTTCCCATGATTTTCCAGATCTTTACATGTTTGAACTCTGATTTTTCTCTAGACATTTACAAAATGGACAACAGGGTATTTCATTAACCCTGCAAGGGCAAATATTAGCTCTTGCGCACTTCTGACATGTGCAGGGTGACACAAATTCAGTAGGTTTTAAATACTCCGTAGTTATTATCGGTTTAAGAACTCCACATTCTTCTGTGTAACCATACTGTAAAGGGTCGAGCGACTCATATGTATTTCCATTCAGCACATTTAACCATAAGTGACACTGATAATATGCACGCTTGATATGGAAGAACATTGTTGAGGAAGGTGAACACAGTTGAGAAAATTTGATAATCTTTGCTTTATGGTACTGTTCATATGTCACTTCATCACAATTTATTTTTGTTGAACCAAGGACTCTTGCGATAAAAAGTTCAGCATTTTTAACCATTTCTTCGTCAAGAGGAGCAACACCAAAATTCGTCAAAAGTTTTCCTGAGGAAACTGCTGTTGAAAGTGCCATATGTTTTGATCCTATCTTGCTTGTTGTGTCACAGCCTGTTAAACTGTGTGCAGCAGGTAATATCGATAAAAGTCTGTCGTCCATATTTTTCATCATTTTGTGAAGAGGTATGTATAAAACAGACGCTCGTGTATCCTTGATTATCCACAGTTCCTTGAGACCACCAGTATGAAAAGATACTTTAAAATGGTACAATGCGGAGACCATGACATCCGTGTCAGCTGATGAAATCATGATTCTTTCAGCAGAACTACTTTCAAAGATGTTTTCTATGTGCTTTATTATCCTATCATCAGCTTCTTCACATGCACAATACAATGATGGTACCAAACTTACTGAACCATCAATTAGTTTCAAGCATATTTGTGGGGACTGTTTGTGACCTCCTCCCAAATACAAAGGTTTTTCTGTTTTTCCTTCATTTATAATCCAATCAATAAACATTTCTTGAAAAACTCTTTTGTTATGGCTAGAGCCCCAGAAAGTATTCATGTTGACAGGAAGTGGTGTGCTTGAGCTGTTCAGATTAATTTCAATAGGATAAATTTTGGTCTTCCTTAGTCGTTCCCAATATTTTATGCTCTTCTCTTCATATAAATCAAAGACAATATCAATACGTTGACAGTCTTCTGAAATTTTCAAGAACTTTTTCCACAAGAAGTCAAAGTAATCTCGAAATGTTTTACATAACAGCCGTTTGACAAACATTTTACTTGCATATGCCATGAAGTCTATCACTACCGCTGTTCCTTCCTGTGATGTTGTCATCGTAGTAATTAATTCGTCCTTAGTTAAAAACTGCATTACAAGTTCTCTGCTCAACTGTACTTTGTTTGGTTTTTTCAAAAATCCATCACATGTTAGAAAGTAAGATGTAGATGTAAGTTCATACTTCAATAATGTGTCTGTAGCCAAACCTCTAGAATGTCCTACTTCAATGCATCGAAGTGCATCACTTGTTTCCTGAAGTACAGACTGTGTTACAGATTTGTCTTTCTTCTTCTTGGGGAATTCCTTATGTATTGGTACAAAGATGTCTTTGGTCTTCTCAGTGAGCCTTTCTTTAACAAATTGTTTGTAGCTGCTATCTCCTTTTTCTTGTACTTGTAATAAGTAGTCAGTCATTACTGGATCAGCAACAGTTCCAGTTATTAGGTTTGAAATCTCACCACAGTCATTTTTGATGAATGGATTTCCTCGATCAGTCATAAATGTCAACTTTTAGTTATACTTTGCAGATCTTGCATTGTTAGTGACTTTGCATTTTCACGATTAAGAGCAAACTCGTCATCTACATCTAAACCACAGAAGTTTCTAAGAAAACATATGAGGCTTTCTTTTTCATGTTTAATAAGATCGTACTTTGCTACTGCTTCCTTCCGTCGTGTAATACTAATATTATGCCTCCGGATCCTTTTGCTGGTTTGTTGTAATGTTGCTCTAGAGCTTGGTCCAGGGCAACACTGCTGAATCTGTTTCTGGTATGCTGAACTGTGAAGTGATGGTTCTTGAAGTCATTATAAATGAAAGGATGTTCTTCTTCCAACTTCAAGCAATCGTTGTAATATAGTGAGCACCATCTTGCATAATTTGTTCTATCAAAAGAAAAGAAAAAAGGCAAACAGTCCCTTACTCTGCATACATGCAGGTTCCAGTTGTTTTCTCTGTCCACTCGAATTAGATCTCGAAGAAGAGGTGCCATAGTAGAGACGAACTGATCCCAATAACAAAACAGCCTACTTTTCTGCTTTCCTTCTTCTCTAAATTTCTCAAAATCATGTTTTAGTTCATTCAAGTTTTCGATTGCAGAATTGGTTTTGTCCAGCAGATGTTGCTGTTCTTGTACTGATTCCTGTAAACTTCTAATAACTGAAAACAGTTCCAAGTACTTAGTTTTATCATTCTGTTCCATGAATGCTCGCCACTGAAGTGTTTGCATTACTTCGCAAAGCATACCTATGGCTCTAACTCCTCTAGAATAATGGTTGCCTTTTAAAGCACTTTCAGTAGAGTGTGGGCCCATTGTTTCAGTCTGAACAAGGAGTTCCAGTGCTCCACTGTCGTTATGATACAGCCCAATACATGATAGAACCACTTTTTGGAGATGAAATCCTCCAAGACCAAGAAATATGTTGGAAAACTGTTCTGGCTGAAGAAGCTGGATTTCTTTTGCTATGTGGTATACTCCTTCATCGCACCATAATGAGCCCTCTTGGAGGTTCAACTGTTTCAGAATATCTTTGAAGTTATACATTGTTGTATAGACTGAATCATGCTGAGTTGCAGGATATGACAAGATTGGGGTGAATCCTGTAACTGTAATATGAGATGGCTGCTTACACAATGTACTCCTAAAGACGTTTCTGGATGGAATCTTGACTTCTTCAGGCAAATCTAACTCAGGTAGATTTGATTTCTTAAGAAATCTGGATAGAAACCACACAAGATCCAAATTTTGGCCCGCAGTTTTTATCTCGTTGGCTTTGTTCAAGTCACTGCTTGGGACAAAGGTACTGGGAACAGTGCACCTTTGTTTAGGTTTTTGATTGTACAGAAGTTTTTGCACATCTATTTCTTTGTTTAAGCTTAGTTTTTTAATATCAATGCCAAATGTATTTGTGTAGTTCTCTGGACCATCCAAATCTTCTAATAAAACATCAAGTTGGTTACCCTGAACCTGTTGATCTTGGAACAAAACCAATACAGTGTATTGTGTCCCATGCATACCTGACATGGTAGCTTCTTCTCTGTCAAAATTGTCCATAGCACCACGAACTGGAATGTCAGACTTTATTGAAAATGGAATTGGAACATGGTGGCCTTCAGCTCTAAGGATAGTTCTGTTTGCTAGCATTTGGTCTTGACGAAGTACATCATCATAACTGCAACACAGTCCTTGACGATTGAACATGGTGATAAGAATTTTTGATCTACTTATGTTGTGTATTGCCTGAGCATTGGCGATATGGAGGGGTGTTTTTTTAAGCCATTGTGAATGATGAAATAAGCTATCTGAAACAGAGTATCACATCTACATTCAGGATTTTTTGATTTGCCAGATGAAGGTGCTAGTTCTTGTAAGAACCTTTCCCACTGCTTTGGTCGTGATTGTTCGGACACACATTCAGACTTTTTTAGGTCAGCTGTGTCACCAAACTTACCACTTAATTGAAAGTCATAACTTTTTGCTTCTTCACGAAGTATCTTAGCACATTTTGTAACAACATCAGTTGATCGTACTTTATCAACTATCTCACCATAATCAATATTTGATGCATAAACAAGTTGAGAGAGTGCTTTTTCTTTTGGGTACGAGAAACATACACTATCTCCATACAATTCTATGATCATGGACTTCATTTCACGATTTGTTGTGGCTTTGTTTGCATTTAGTAGCATAAATTCATCCCGAAGATCGGAAAGTGCGTAACCTTTAGTGTGAAATTTTACATTCTTAACAAAACCTCTTAGAATATTTTTTTCTTCGTTTGGCATTTGAATACTTTAAGATGATCTGGAGGTTCCGAGCTTGTTAATATATGGTTTCATGCAATTGTTATGGTACATAATATCTGCAGCAAACACACTTGATATGTCATTTAATGTACACGTTCTTTCAAAGACTTCATCTTTGAAAAGATTTGTTGCTTCTAGAAATTCCCGTGCTCTTCCAGGTTCGCAGATACGAAACCGTTGTGTTTCTTTTTTGTGTTTTGAATGGTTACATATTATACATAATTTTGAATGTGGTGCAAATCCACTTAATCTGGACGTACGTTTTCTTTCTTCTGAATTGTTAGTGTCTCTTGATGTACCTTGAGATGATTCTTTCTCTGAATCTTGCACTATTCTTTTCGACCTCAGAATGTAAGGCCTGTAGCATGTCATATGATAAAAAAAAGTTGCTTCTGTTTCCAAAATAATTCCATCACTTAACAATTTGCTTGCTTCTTTCACTTTCTGCCCACCAGAGTCTGTTCCATACAGCTTTTCTCGACCCTGGGATTTGCATAAAATACAAATTCCATCAGACACTTTTCTTTTCTTCCTAGGAGGAGACCGTTGGAGTTCCATAGTGTTCATTTCTGTTATTTTAATTGCTATTGCCAGTTACCTGAAACAAAAGGGGAATAAAATTAAAAATTAATACAAGTACTTCTGTTGGTCAATATGAAGTATGGTGAGGGCATTTACAAAAAAATCACATTGGCTTTTAAGAAATCTATATTTCTAGAATTTGTTACAAACTCCCTGATAACGTTATTAAACTCAGCTTTGAAAATTGTGAATAGTAACATCACATTAAGTCTGGTTGATTGATGAAGAAAAATAGGCTGTGGTTTAAATATCGCGCCATTTTTTTTTTCGAAAACAACCACACATCTGAACATGTGACCAATTTTTTTTTTTTTTTGTTATCTATAAGTTGAAGTAACAGTCAAAACAAACAGAACCTCTGACCCTCAATTTTCGAACAGAACTTTCCCAGCTGCTACATTATATGTGACGTCTGTGCAACAAAAATCGCGGATGCGATGCGAACTTAAAATCGAAGTATTTTATTATTATTATTTTATTCACTTCGGGTGCGCTACAAAGACGGAAAGACGGACTTCAACAAATGTTGTTTTAACTGCTCAATTGACGAAAAAAAATGTCATTTCTTTATTTTACAAGCGGTTTTCTCTTGTTAATATAGTCAGATAATAATATTATTTAATTTTAAAGCTAATTTTACTTTTTCCTGTGGAATTGCGAGAGTAGATTTGAAATGTATTACAAAATAACGGCAAACAATTAATACACTGTTAACTTCTATGGCTGTCGTACCAGAGGTGTGTATTTAGTTGCAAGGAACTATTTACATTTAAAAATGATTGTAGTATTTGTCGGATGACCCGCAAACTAGCGTTTGCAATAACCAGAACTGTTAGTGACGATTCGTGCCCGTCGCGTCCGTCACGCTATTGGGAATACAGCATCACGGCTGGCCTAGGATGAGGCAACGGGTATTAAAACAAAAGGGTCGCTTATCAGAGTCTAGTTATAGAGGGTACACATATTCCACTCCCACATGAGAAGTGCTAGGATAACATAGACCCCAAAAATTTAGTACTTATAAGGTGGACAGTTTACAGCATAGTTCATAGTTAGTATTTTCCCTTAAAGAACTGTTTTAAACACTAATGTAAAGAGTTCATCGTCGCTGTGTTTAGTCACGGAATAATTAGTAGTAGAGGAGGTCATGGACAATTTACTCATGTTTAAATGTGGATTCACAATGCCCCGACGAGCCCGATGCAAGAAAATTTGAGCAGCAACCAATAAGAAGCAAGCACCAGTCCGATAAAATTACTGTCTCGACAACCTGAAGTAAGTAGATTCTATTTCAAATTTTCGCTGTGTCGGGCCTTGCAAGGAAAGGAAATATACGACGGTGTGTCATCTTTACTTTTAACTTATTTGTAAATTTTGCGGATGTTTGGTAGACTATTGCTCGATGGGCTAAAGTTCTAGACACTAGGATACTGGAATGAAAAGATTGCAAGTCTTCTTACCTGGTAGCACGTCGTTGCAGTCCTCTCGGGGCGGACCGTTGTTATCGCATAGTTGTCGGTACAGCTCTTAATGATAACAGTCGCGTACACGGAGACCCTGACGATTACTTAGAATATCAACTGCCTCGTCTTGCAATGTCTCTATAATTACCAATCGTAGGTGTCTCGGCCAGAGGTACTTCCTGACTTGACGATACCTTAAACAATGGCGTCCCGGCGCTCCAAAAAAAACGACGATAATGATGGCACCTTGGCACACAGTACTCCGCGGCTCGACAAAATCTTAGTCTCGACACCCGCCGACAGCAACCCGGTGCGCCGTCTTTCGTGGCTCGTCGACGTCTGTCTCTAAACCGTTACCGCGGCTCACTTGGTTTCTGTTTACCGCCAAAACCTCCCATCACTTGTCCCTCAAGCTTCGGTTCAATTTGGACCAATTCCAGCTTTCAACCGATGGCTCCGCCTTGGAAGCTAGTTATCTCTACAAGTAAGGGAAAATTACTCAACACATGTCAAGGAAATTTACTGAACTGGTAATGTAATTTTTCATTACATATTGGCTCAAGTCCTCTAGGACAATTTGACATAACGCGCGAGCGAAATTTCCGAGTGGTTTGTGTGGCGAATACACTACCTTGCGGAAATTTCCACACTTATTCGGAAATCATATTTCCCTCTCAAGGTTGTGGAATATTACCGTACACATGATGAGTAACATTACTAACATTTTTTACAGTGTTGTTAACATTTATGATTCCTTAATTACTAATTAACAACAATACAATGACAACTTACAAAACTATAGGTTCGGTTCCCTCCCTTCTTGTTCAACAGCTAAGGGTTGGCATGAGCGTGGGTGGGATGTGGCCCCAGACACTCTCTACGCCTGCTCCTGTTTCTTATTTTCACAAATACACAATATAAACAATTTTTTATTTTCTGTATAAATCATTGTACAATAATGGTACCTTAGTTATTTCAATAAGATTCTGATATAATAGCGAGGAGACCGAGTGATTGTAAGACATAATTATTAATACATATGGATTTATGATGGTTGGTTGACACTGATGACTATTAAATATAATTGATCGTGGTGGTGACCTTACGGGCGTGTCACAAATACAACATTATAAAACGAACTTTACTTGCAACTGAAAATATGCGGTATATTTCACGTGTACAAAAAAAGTTTTGTTTGCAATAACACTTCGAAAACAGGTAAACTTGACTGCAGTTAGTGTTTGCTCCAGATACTATTACCTTTTTATCAACAAAGCAATTTGGTTGTTTGTGAATAGATAATAATTAACCGGATATTTTCTAAAAGTACTTTTAATTTCAGCGAAGAACATTATGCATTATGATTGTGTTCCTTAAATTCGCATTTTTTTTTTACAATTTCATTTGTGCTTTCATGAAACAGCTGACTGAAATAATACATTGAGTAAAATACGGTGGCTTCTAATTTTTGGCACAGCCGACGGCCATACGACGACGAGTCGCATGTCGACATTTCGGAGCATTATGAACGCTACCAGAATCGTCGTGGCTGTCTTGCTTAAAGAATTTGTTGTGTCGGAGCGGTTGTGCAGACCTCGTCGGGGCATTGTGAATACACCTTACCAGCTAGACGCTATCCATGACAAAACGACCGCTGGCTCGACGGTCATCTTGGATGAAGTAACAGCTGCCATGTTGCATGCGAATTCTCTTGCATCAACCATAACCTGAAGGTTAATAAATGTAAGAAATGTAAAAAATTCCTACATATTCCGAGAAATTTCGCAACATTTCCAAGACCTACAACATATTCTGAATGTCTGTAAGTAATGCAATAAATTATGACTATTCATTCGCCGTCTCGCATACCACTTCCTGCAGTTATCTCGTTATAAGTTGCTGCTACCTGACAGTCATTTTTTTGTGTACACGTAGGTAGTTATATTTGAATTCTTAAGCACAGTGTATAGTGATCTGTGAAAGCAACGATGTAATTCACGTCCTCTCTCAGTATAATTTTATACTACATCGCGTAGCTAAGACAAACAGTGTGCAAGGATTGGTAGATTTCCTGCTATCCACTCGCGTTGTTTTGTGTTATGCATATTATATCAAATAATGCAATCAGTTAAGTACCATTATTATACACAAAGAGATTTATTTCGTTTGATTTTAATTAAGTTTCAATGTATTCAAATAGTGAAATACTGGGCACGCTACTATATTTGGCAATTTACTGCAAACTGCACTAGCAGTGTGGCAAAATTAGTTAGTGATGATGTAGTCTATACACAGCAACGGTCAGTGATATGTCTTCATTTGATTGAAAAATAATCAAGTTTGTCGTCAACAACCTTCATTCAAGCAGCGAAACTGAGAAAATTATTATTAGGCACTGCAAGATCTTATGTAACTTTACTGGCAATGGACTTTTCAATTATTAAATTTAATTCCTTCAATTATTTCGTGAAAGAGATTGTTGTTATACTCTGTTTCATATAAGTTTGGATAAATTTGACAGCAACTTATGGAGCGTAATTTTTTATATTTTGCGATTTGTTGTACAATGCACGACACTTATAGCTCTATAATGAACCTGAGATAGCCATTTGTACTGCAAAGTTTGTCTCTTGTAGTGTCACAAATCACAAATTATTACAAATTTTTGCCCACAAGTTGCTGTCAGATTTATCCAAACTTATATTAAACGAAGTATAATACTTTCTGATAGTAATAATATGACTTAGATCTGGTGATTTATTTCTTGTTATTATTTTATAAAAACGGGGTTTTCGTAATTCATTTGTTTTTCAACTTTACAGTAAATAAATAAGGGAAAGTTTAAGTACATCACAAACGTTTAAAAATGTGTGAATTATTTATAATGTCATTAGGGGTTTATGTAGTTAACACGCAGCAGTTAAATGGAAATAAAGATATAAATATTCCTTGTTTACGCAGAGGAAAGTTAATAATAAGCATGTCTTACATTGTAGCGCGCTGCAGTAATGTTTAGTGGGCGCGGTAGTTAAACGAATGCCGGGACATGATGACAAGTAGCGATTACAGCAAGCTATGGATCACCTGCCTACAGTGTCCCGGACGCTCGTAAATTCTCGTACCTAAGGCAGTTGGGCTGTTGGGTATGACGTAGATACTGCTTTTTTTGGTCACGTCCCATGGTGACCAAGGTCAGCTGTCAGTGCTCTGTGACCTCGCCAATTTTCCGGCGAGAAGATTTGCCAAACACTGTGAGTGGTTGCCATTTCGTGTGGGCTTTGCTACAATGCAAAATTACGTAGTATGGAAATGAGGTTAAACACTTCAAGTTAAAATAAGCGATACATACAACGCCTACCCCCTGTAACTTGACTGAACGACCGCAATTCTAGTGAGAGGTTTTAGTTTCGATTCCCAGGTCAGTGTAGTTGTAAATTTATGTTTTTTTTTTTTTTTTAACCAGTCCCCAAAATCGTTTCAATACGCCTGTCTAACAACTTACCTCGGGGTTACTCAAATTGGTATACTTAAGGGGGTGAAGGGGTTCTTGGGCATTGGCGAGGTGAAATTCTTG
Source organism: Medauroidea extradentata (assembly GCA_003012365.1). Taxonomy (NCBI): domain Eukaryota; kingdom Metazoa; phylum Arthropoda; class Insecta; order Phasmatodea; family Phasmatidae; genus Medauroidea; species Medauroidea extradentata. Next base: position 69,354 of record PNEQ01089578.1, read on the forward strand.
CCATTTTATGAAACATTAAAAGGAAAGAAAACAGTGGTAAAACACTCGCTTCGTATTCGATCCCCAGTTCCGGCCAATATGATTAAGCTTGGCTTTGATATTTTTAAAAAGTTATCTAGGCAATTTAACTAAAAGTTATTAACTAAATTAACAATTAATTTCACATTTATAACATATTTATGCTACTTATATGAATAGGAAGTCTCGTATACCCTTGCAAATATGTACAGCCTTCCTTTTGTACGATTTTAGTCATAGGATTTATAATGTTCGACCAGACAAATTACGTGTGGAACAAACATTCTTTTGTTTCCAGTGGTCTACATTGTGTCATTGAACTGTGAACTTGGATACAAAATCATTGTAGCAGTAAAGATACCGATATTTTGATTACTTGTTTATATATATATCGCCAGCGCATATGATGGTGAACAGTTTGTCACCGCAACAGACTAAAATATTGCCACCATAGGCAAGGAGATTAATATGACAGCCTAAGTAGTTGTCTTCAAAGCCGAAGTATTCATCGTCTTTTGCCGAAGTGTCTCAAAAACTTTAGCTCTTCAGTCGAGGGATATGAAAACTTACACGTTTTGATGGTGTGTGTACATACATATGTGTGTATATACATATACACACAAGATGTCCCGGGAGGAAAGGTCAATTTTCTAGAAGGTGATAGTACTGATCATTGTGATCAAATAAGTTATACGGGACAGTTGACGAGATAGACCCATTTGAATGTAAACATTGATAAGCTCTAAAATATATGTTATTGTTTTATCTACGTTTATGTTCCTTGCTTGAGTTTCAAGTAAATTGAAATATATAATGTATACCGTACTTATATTACCATTCCGAAGGGATAAAGAAAAATGGTAGTTCAAGAATGCTATCTAGGCAATGTATAATGTTTAATGTATGAATATTTATTTCAATATTTTTACTTTTTTTATACTTAAGAAGTACACAAAATGTATAACCAGGCTTAACCGAACGTGGTGAAGGTTTGGTGAAACCCTTGCCTCGCATTTGAAAGGGCCGGGGTTCGACCCCAAACTCCGGCAATTCTGATTTCTGTTATCTAGTTTTTCCCGAAATCACTACAGGCGAATACTGTGATGACAGGCCATGGCTGACTCCTCCCCCTTCCCCTCGTGTACTTCTATCAAGGCCACGTGCTGTTAGTAAAGAACATTAATAAATAAATATAATTATCTCATGCACAAAACTAAGCAATCTTCACAGCAGTAAAAATAACCGAATTAGGCAATAATAAGCCATTCGCAAATAGTTTCCATAGGCTTCATTACTCTCTTTTCGAGACTGTCTAAGCATTTACGCACTACATACAATGTAAAAGATCTCATTAATTGAATCAAAGTGACTTGTACATTCTGCTGTACGTATCACGACCACCAATTAAAGACAGCAACAGATGCTTAATGGCGACGTCACTAGAGCGCTAAATATATAACGCCAGAAATTCGGCTGGCTGTTTAACAAATTTAAGTTTTGGTTTTAACACTTACATTCAAATATGTTATTTAATATTTATATATTATTGCTATATTAAAATGCAAATGCAATTGAATTAAATAAAAACACATGTTATTTACATACACTTCCATTTAATTTGGTTTGCTGATTTTGGTTATTACAGTATTTCTTTAAATTAAGAAAAAAAGTAAAGCTGAAGGCAGCTCAATTTTTCGGCAACATTGTAAAGTGTTTCACGTACTCTTAATCTTAGAAACCAACGTTGTTCTATACAAATAGTATCATTTTTAATTTTAAGAATATATTCTTGTTTCTAATACTTTCCAAGCATATCTAAATTATTTGTTACTTGTTTCTTACTACGTGTAAAATAGGCATTTAACTTTTTACTTCGGAGTAAATTATCTGATTTTATTTTGTCAGTTGCTTAATTTTACCTTTACGATCTCGCACATGTTATGTGGAAATAGTTTGCCAAGAAAAAGTAGTGAAATTTAATTTGTTCGTGACAAGTACATCTTACTACAAAAATGAAACAATATTTTCTGTGAAGAAACTTAGGAGTAATGAAAAGAAACTGTATTTTCCCGTACAAAGTACTTACCACATAGTCGGATAGGAGATACAGAGTTTTCCCAGTGCAAGTACACTGTTTTACACTTCGTAATCTCACGCTCGGTTTTGTGTGTGAACACGTTTTGAAAATACCCATTCGGGCAAAAATATATATTTTTTCTAATTAGCAGCAAATGTTGCTCGGAATATTTTTTGCTTCTCAATCTGAATGGTGGCTTGGAAAATTACTTTAAAAATTGTGAGATTAATTTAAGGATGACTTTTTGGTAAATCTTCACAAAAATAAATTTCAGTAATACGGAAGGTTTACTTATTTTAATTGCTGCAATCCGCTAAATAACAATAGTGAAGTTTGAAATTTATAAAATTATATTTATAGTAGTTTAGGTCTGTAAGATTTTATCTTTGTAAACTATGCATGGTAAAGTAAACAATAATAAAATCGTGTTTTTTAACTTAACTTGTTTTTTTTTTTTTTTTTTTTTTACATTTTCCGCGATTGTTAAACAAAGATGTGAAAGTAACATAAAATACTAACGATACCGTTCGATACAACCATAAAATATACTTAGTAATATTCTTAACAAGACGGACTCCAAAATGTCTTGATTTTCCTTGAACAACCTATGCACACCTATACTTCACATCTCCTGACAGCTTTAAACGTTTTAATATTTTCTACCTGTCCAATTAGCTTGAAAGGACTTCTCACATTACATAAACAACTCTTTAAATCACCAGGATATCAGTTTTCGCAGTAAAAAATGGGGTGATTTATCCAATGACGCAATGCAGTCCAAAAAACATTCCTGGTCCATTAGTAAGACTTTTTCATGCACGTGTAAAGGTACGAGATAGCCGGATTGATATTTATATCCCTTGGTTCGTAAACCACCTTCCTGACAACCAATTAGTACGGAACCGAAAAGATCACTTTAGCGTGAAACCGGAGATCACAAGACCTCGACTCGTGTACGAGGCACGGTCGTGTTAGGACGACCCGAATCTAAGGATAGCGCTACAGCGATACTGCGATAAAAATGACTAGCGACGACGTCGCTTGCGACAGCGATAGAATATGATATAAAGCAGCTGCGATAGTCGCTTATAAACTGAAAGAATAAGAAGAATTTAATAAATTAACTAGCGCGACTAGGAGTAAGGAGAAAAATATCACTATAAACAAGCAACACAACTTGAAGTAAATGTGAAAGAAAACTATTTCGGCCAGATGTCTAGGCCGTGTTCGTCTACGCTTCAAACCCTTGAAAAATGCATCGCGGAAGTGACGTCACATACGCCGCTGTTCGAATTCACAGCAAGGGCTAATATGCACCCTAGAATGTTCCCTTCAGCTAGAGGACAAGCCACTTAAGAGGAGTCCTCGACTGGCGCGTGGACGGCGTTGCAGCGTGTCACGTGCATACATTTTTACGTGAAACCGCTTAAGTTATCCATATTATGTTTATCTACGAAAAGAACACACACATGAAACCATGCTTCTATTTTTTTGAAAATGCAGCACGCTTTTTAGAAACATGATATTCGGACCTCTCAAAATGTCTAAAAACGGGGTTTATAGACTGTTGTAACTCCGAAAATATTACCTGAATTCGTAAAGTGCAAAACGACAGGCATGCGTTGGTCTTTACTTCATACTTTTCAAAAATAAAATCTTGGGGCCACCGCTTAAAGTCCCATAGTAAAAGGACTACAAGGAAAACTTTGCACGCCAGTTTGACGCTGCTAATAGAGGCGATATGCTTCTCGTCAAGCGTGGGACACTGGCTCTTATCGCTACGCTGTTCCCACGCGTCAAATGTGGAAATTTGACTCCGCGAAGGACTCCTCTTAACCATCTCGTGTCCTACGTCCGAATTGACAAAATGCAGCTTACTTCGTGAAGTGAACAAGGGCCTAAGACTCAAGGGGAAGTGATCAAGGGCACATTGCACTGAAATCGAACACGGCCACAGTTTGTATACATTAAGAATATCATTAACTAACAATAAAAGCGTTCTACTATAGGCCTCCATTGGTCTAATTATTCTTCCATTTTTGCGGATAAGGGTTCCTGTAAGGTATTGAATGCCCTGCCGCTGTCGCATTATTGTAGAATCGAGCGGCGACATTTAGAATGCAGCGATCGCAAATTGCAGGTCGCTATCGCAGCGTCGCACTACTGTACAAAGGGTTTAAGAGTGAAGGAAAACCACCATCTTGAATTTTTGTATTTTGTGTCAAAACGTATCTTCTGGGTAATGTTTTGTAACTGGATTTATTTGCTTAGACATATTCCATTGCGAAATAAATGACTATCAAAAGAAATCTAAAAATAAAACAAGAAAACGTAAATAAGCAGAGTATGCTTTAGTCAACAGGATACATACACAACATGACATTCCACAACTGGAGTCGGGTCAAAAATAACAAGGAAAAACAAAAAAAAAAAAAAATGAAATAACAAAAATCGAACAAGAAGCCTAAGTTGACATGCGGCTCAACGATGAGACGAAACAGTACTACAACGCTGCGGACATGAGGTGAATAATAATTAGAAGTGCCTCATAAAATCGTACAATCGCGTTAGTGTGTTCATTCTAACGCGGGCAAAAATGGATCTCTGACTGTTGACCATTTCTCACTCGAAACAAATTGATACTTCCAAGACTGCATACGTAATCCCCGGCTCTGAACATAAGACAGACGAGAGAAGCCGGTATTTACAACAGCATAAATGGTGACTTTAGTGTATGTGTAACCAGGTACCATTTTCGTCAAAGCCCAGCCTTAGCTATAACTGATGATTGGCTATCATTAACGTGAAGAAATTGTTTATCATTCATCATGTCAGACTATCTTGTCTTGCTAACATTCGCATAAGTTACTGTACTCAAGGATGTCAGTGATTTATTTTGGAATAAACCGTAGAAGAACTGTTTTAGTATGGCATAGTTTTGCAGATTTATTTAGAATTTATTCAATTTTCTCACACTTTAAAAAAAATGCAAATGCAATTATTTTCTTTCATCCATTCACATACACACATACAACTTATTTTTTTGTAATTGTTTTCTCCTGCTTGGAAAGTAGGTGTTTTTAAGAGTTCTGAACTTTACTTATTATCTTTACGTACGTGTATCTCATACTCACTGCGTGTATATCTTATGCTTTTCTGGAATTAAATCTAATGCCACACTGATTAGCTTTGAACTAATGCAGTGTGACATTGTACCACATATTTTCTTCGACAAAATGCCTTTTCACTTTTTTGCGACGAATAGTTGGTGTCCTTACATATCAGGATATTTGTTAAAAGGGACGTAAAATTTTCACAAAATTAATTAAATACCATTTTATATTTCATTAGACTGGACAAACAAAGTGGTTCTTAACAGTTCAATTCAACACCAAAGGACTGTTTTTCCTGATAAACTAGTAAGTCACCCATAATTGGAGGAGTAGTTGCAGGTGTCTTCGCTTGTCGTCATCTATTCCATTGCAATAGACAGTGTCGGCTTGCTCTTTTGCCAGAAATTACCCAGTACCGTTCACGTAATATCCCCTGCAAGGATTGAACTCCAGAGTGGAAATTCAGTTCATGGTGGCGGCGAATGAGATGCTCTGTCAGGCGATGTTCCTTGGTAGTATGGCCGGGGTCGTCTGTGGCCGGGGTACTTTAAGTTTGATTGACGCAACCCTACCGCCCACTCTTGAGAACGTGATACTCACCGGTGAAAGTTACAACCGTTCGAAAAGAGGCAATTAGGCAAAGTTTTTCACGAACAGCATTTATTTCCCTTACAAAGCACTTCCCTTCTACCTTGATCAACAATTTTGTGGGAGTACTGTTTAGATCAGTAGGCAGTTGTGGTCCATCAAACCCTGAATGGACCTCTCAAGTGAATTTCAATGACATCATCCATACTACGTACATATAAAATGAAATCGATGTGTGTTAAAATTTTTAAATTTGAAGTCGATTTGAGGTAACTACAGCAACTTATAAAGTTCGCGGTTTTAAAACGCCCGCGGAAACGTGCAGTGACGTCACAAGCCATAGTACACACGGAGCCTTGGCAAGCTAGCTGACTGCTGTCGCACTCCGGCGGAATACCAGACTATGCTTGGTCAATAAAATGATTTTTAATTCTGTTACGGTGGTTCGTTGTTTATACGTATGTAGTCAATCATAAAATGTAACAAATGTTATATTTCATAGGTATTCGAGTCGGAGGTTTTACAAAAGTTTAGTGTTACGCACATTGTTATATCGCACAATATCAGAGCAATATCCGAGCTCTGTAATATGCTATAATACATTAAATTAACCTGTTTACTGGCCCAAGTCATTACAACATTTAATTTTTAATAACATATAATTACTGTACAGTAGAACCACACAAAGTGTCGGCCACGATGGTGCAATGACTACTCTCTGGGCTGATATTGGAAAACTTAGTGAGTTCAATAATCTTTCGGGTTAGTATAATATTTTTCTCATATTTTGCATGGAACTGTCGATTCTTTATCAAAATTTAATGTCTTGTATAATCAATAGTATTTTGTATTTCATTACGGATGCTAGGTTCATATGCAGTACATAATTTATACAGATAATAATACTTCTGGGATGTTGTGTGGTTTTGGTTTAACGTACCGCATAAAAAATTATTTACTTTTTACAACAGTGTAGCATAAGCCTACTGCAGTACTATTTACCACTTATTACGTGTTCATTACGTAATATATGAAGTAACGAGTGATTGAACACGCACAAAATGAACACATTTCGCGTAAACGCAAGCTTAACGATATATGACCTTCTATTTTAATGTAGGTACGCTATCCTACTAGATCACATAACAAATCACTTTCGCGATTCGCATTCAATTTAAATCTTCCGCGCAAATATGCAATTTCAGACATAGCATTAATATGGTTGCGAAAATGGAAAAAGGGTAGTTTAAAAAATTAATAAAAAACTTTTCAGTATCACACTCATGTAAAACTATCTAATAGTATTATTTTAAAAACACGTGACATGCATGGGTTTTGAACTCGGAACCTTAGAAACAGTAACCAATTACCGTAACCAATACGCTACACCGGGGACCGACCACGCCGGGAATCGAACCCATATCTCCTTAGTGGGATGCGAATGGTCTGACCATTCGACCGCAGCGGCCCCATTTGTCAACTGAGACTGTGAATCTATCAGAGTGTTGACAAGATTAGGGAAGCTGGTCCAAGCCTTGACGTCACTACTATACTTTAGGAGCCTGATTTTTGGGAGTGCAATGAGTGATGTGTGCGAGTCTTGATGGGCTGCGATCCTGCAAAAGATTTATTTTCTCTGTCCCTTTTGACTGCCTCCAATTCTGTCGTCACCTGTTAATATTTCATCAAGGATTGACAGTTTATCTATGTGTGTGAAACGGTATTAAATTTTGTCATCTTCGTAAGCTAAGTATAACTGGAGATAAGCCTGCTCAAAACTCACACATAGCTCTAGAGAATATACCGACACTTCACCTCAGCGTCAGACTGGACCTGCTCCTGTTACGACACGATGTAGTCTGTCTTCCGCGCTCTCCAATCGGAGCAGATATTGTAGTTTATCGGTGCACAAGTTGGCAGTGCAAGACACATCCAGACTAGAATATAAAAGTGCGAAAGTTGCTTGCCATGGTCCGTAGCACTAAGTAGTCGCCTGTCACGACTCCGGGAACAGTACCGATGTAACTGTTACAGGACACAGTACCAGTGCCATGTGCGGGAAGTTAAAATGGTGAAACGAGACAAGAATAACTGGTGTAACATTACTCAAATCACAGGATACATCACGGAATCGTCGTAACAGTTCCAAATTACATGGAGTCACAGATCCAACGCTTTGTGTTTATGACGATCTAGTATGCGTAGTCGTGCCAAATTACACAAATTATTTTTGCGCTACAGTCGTTCAAACAAAAGATCCGTCCACATACACCATGCAAAAAACATGATTGGAGAGTCGAGCACATGACTTACGCGGATTAGGTTATGGCTGTTGAACCGTATTAAATAACCGGTAGTAACATTACTGTTCACAATAGCGACAAGTAACACGTCTCACATCTCACTTATGAACAGTACTACATTTATAACGATGGTTCGTTGGATCATAAATCCTAGGTCAGAGTAGTGAAAAATGTTTGCAGCTGGCATTTGAAGTGATTTTATTTTCCCTCTTAAAAAACTATTTAACAGTCTACCGACTTATAATGTAAGATAAAGTTTTCAAAGGCTAAAGGTATTAAGTTTAAAGAATACAATTATTTAAATTAGTCAAACACCAATTTTTAAAATGGGATGAAGTCTTTTAATTTGTTTCACGAAAATCTTGCTACGGTACAATGAACTAAAAATATATTTGGACTATACTTTGCCAGAAATTTACTAACAAAAATTTTGTATGAAAACTGTAATGTATGAGTTTGAATTATTTTATGTAAATTCTTTATATACTTTGTCTGGTAGATTAGTGTAAATTCGTGAATGTTCAACATAGTTAAAGAGATGGGGTTTTATTTTAACTGATGATTTTACGGAAGTCCAATGTTATGGACCTAATATTTAATACGTTAAATATAAAATAGTGGAATCATTACAGTTAAAGACTTTCTTTTATTGAACTATTTATTTTAGTTTTTTAACTCACACACTTATATTTTAGCAATCCTCCAAATCACTTTGCTTGGGTTTCGTAATTTTTATTTTGATTTTATTATTTTGTAATGAATAGTTATGGTAACGATATTTCTAACATCGTCCTATGAGACTATACAAGAAAGTTAGTAGATGCAAGCGTCATAACAAACATTTTACATGAAAATGTACATGTTTAGAAGTAAAACAGTTTTTTTAATTTAATGTAGACCTGTTTTTTAATATTTCTTTAACCATACACGTAAAATAAATACTTTCAGAATATGAAAAAAAATAACTTTGGAAAATATCGATAATATTTCATTGATTTTCTTATACTCATTTTTTTCCCTGCTGTAGTACATGTTGCGTTTTCTGAATATACGATTGAATAAAAGCCCTGCTGAATAACGCATTATTAATAAACGTGGGAAATGTAATGATTTCCTTCTTGTAATGTGTTTGTCGCATGTTATTTTTATTTATAAAAGTGAAGAATTTTGTTCGCATTATAATTATTTATGTTTTTGCAGGACATGAATATTTTCCTTTCTATCATGTAACCAGTTTTTAACACAATTGGTTAGTCTTATATTCTCCCTACTTTACATAGTCTCACATTGATGAAAGTAAGTCACAAAATTACATATTATAAATTGAAGGGACATTTTTCAGTTTTTTTTAACGATAATATAAAATATTAATTTTCCTGCTGGCTTGAAGATTAATATAAGAAAGTCAGTTACGTTCATAGCTTTCTTTAAACAATCCTTGTCTCTCGCTTGTTCTCTACCTTCTTGTACGTACTCGCGCCCAATTATGTTGCAAGTAATATGCCGTCTGAAATGTTTGTAGCGTAACATATTGATTTTAGCTACTATGAATACAGCACATAACAGCCGCAAAAATTGCCGCACTGTTCCAACTCCGTGTAATATATTAATTTCTGAAACTCTTATAGTTGTGTGTTTTAGTGTAACGGGATATGTTCAGATAGTTTAAGGCAATTACTATGTAGTGTAACGGATTTAAAGGTTAAAGTGAAATAATTTATTGGTGTTTTGGATGGGAATAATACTGGTAAAAATCAATGTATTTATAGAAATAGTCTGTTTTAATATCCATACAGAGGTTTCGAACACAGATTCAGTCATGGCCATGACATATTGACGCCACTGGTACAGTGGTGTTAGTTCATTAAACGAACAATGAACTAGGCTATTAGTAAGAAGTTCGTGTCGGCGTCACCAGGGTCACTAGTAGTATTACAGTATATTGCAATGTTAAAACAATAACACTATACTAGCAATGCTGTCAGTCATAAAGGGTTTAACTCAGTAGCATTGGTCGTTAGACTAGTGTTCAAACATGCACATCTAAGACCGTGGGTGCATGTTTTGACGTACATTAAAACAAGCGATTTGAAAGTAAATGCCCAAAGAACAAATACGCTACATTAAACGTATATCCTCAAGATAAAACTATAAAACGCGTGTTGTGTGCAAGTTGAAGAAACACATTTCAACAGTAACGTAAAGCAGTCTGAAAAATTAAATTCAAACTTGATATATCCAATATAACAAGTAGACCTAAGCATAGTTTCCTATATTTGAGAAAAAATAACTTCAACTAGTTACAATCGGTAAAAAACGACCGTTGCTCTGAAGTTATGAACGCATAATTGTTGAAAGGCATACAGATTAGATCACCTATATCACGTTTACGTGTAACGAGATTCGTGCAATTCTAAAAATTATTACTTAGTTATATTTTGTGTTCAGAATAGTATCCAATCCCAAATGTTGAAACTGTGACAATAGCATAAACATTGTACATTGAATTCAAGTGACCTTACTAATTTCCAATACGTGTACAATGTTTAAAGAGCTGGGTCCATGGGTTGAAAAGAATTTGGGATAACACACCACATACATACGCATACACAGCGAGACATACTCAGTTCCAGCAATGTTGATTTCTGTTTTCTGTTGTTTCCCGTCATCGATCCAGGTTAACGCTGGTTTATTAATAAAGAATTAATACTGATTCAGCTTCAAGTTCCTGTCATTGTATTAAGTTGAGCGGTCATGCCGTGGATACTTTTTTTCAGAACAGCAGCCATTTAAACAGTTTTCTACTGATATATAAGTAAATATTTCTCCAAATTCGTCACATTTCACTTGTACTAAGGCTGAATTAACTATATATATATATATATATATATATATATATATATATATATATATATATATATAGTGTTGACACCGTTCTAAATTTGTTTTCTTTTAGAAGGGAGGGTGTTTAAACAATTTGTTAATGTACAAGACAACAAAGAACTGTTATTTATGGTTTCAATCAATTCGGTAGTATGATTTTACTTTTGTATTGTTCAGTTAAAGCTGTAAGAATAGTTTTAAAATTGAGGATATTTTAATAATTTTTATCAACCTGGAAATAATACATTTCCAAATTCTTATCAAACACTTTTGCGACTTGATCATTATTACTATTTTTGTTAATGTCCTGATTATCCTGTCAGACTGTCAACCACCTAAAGTTTTCGTTCACATCAGATCATTTAATTTAATCGTATTTTAGACACCAAATTTTGCAAAACTTTAATATTAAGTTAGGTGATTTAACTTTTTTTACATTTTTGTTTGTTATGTAATTATTCTTTACGTAAAATGGATGGCCATTTCATTATTATTTTTAATCACACAAGTTTTCTGAAGAATATGTATGTGTGTGTGTATGTGTGTGTATATATATATATATATATATATATATATACATACATATATATATATACATACATACATACACGTACATACACAATATTTCTTCTAAATCGTTAGACATTTAGTTTGAAATGTTACTTTTCTAACACCATCAAATTTTGTGTAAACATTATAAGGTGTCTTGACGTATATATCTTTCCCGTTCATGATGTGTTAAAACTATAGAAAAAGCCTACATTTAACTATATTATGATCTTACGACGTATATGTTATAAAATTTTTCAGAATTTCGTCTCGGTGCGGCTATAGTATTTATTTGGAATTTTTTTTAAAATAATTATTATTTTAAAATATCCTGCTCAAATGAGATAACCAAGGATAGCATTTTTCTGAATTTAATTAATAACAGTTAACACTTACTTGTAAATATGGTAACGCATTTTTTTTTTCACTTTTTAACTGTTGTTTATAATGTATGTATCTTTTCTTAAATCCTTACACAACGTCAATAAATTTGATAACTACTGGGCCGATTGTGGCCAAATATATATATAGTTTGAACTCTTCATTATCCATTTCTATTTAGTAATTATTTATTACGGCCATTTTGCAATACATTAGAATTGCGTGAACAAATGATGACTGTGTATCATATATCCAGATGAACGTAACTTTTGTCCTCATGTATAGGAAGGAAGGCACATAGTCATGCTAGTAACGTTTTGTTTTGTAAATGGAAGAGTGTTATATATAAGGAGTAGTTTGTGGTAGTAAGATATAGTACAACTGCTGTAATCATGTACAGAAAAGTTTAAAATGATAAAAATTTACAAAAAAATATTATTAAGATATACTAAAATGAAACTCATATTTTGACAATAATTTAATACCAGACAAATTAACAGTAAACAATTGCCAGTATGTTTCAAGCTAAAATACACGAGTTTAATATATTTATGTTAGTTGTATAGTAATAATATTTTATATTTCTTGAATATTTGAACTACATGAACGTGTAAAA
>PNEQ01089578.1:81981-116013 GCA_003012365.1 Medauroidea extradentata
AAAAAAAAAAAAAAAAAAAAAAAACTGAGAACTAGATCATTAAAAAATTACACGTTTTTAAAACTTATGATTACAAAATTTAACACGCACAAGACTAAAATGAAAATAATATATATATTATTACATTATTTAAATACCGTGATTTTAAACGAACTAACAAGTACAAAATAATTTATTTTATGAAAGAACCTGTAATGTTAAAATTACACTAATAATGTTATTGCACTGCAAATGAAATGAACAGTTCTGTGAGTTTTCTCAAAAACAGCCCCTCTCTACACTTCTTACATTTAGCTATTGCAATCTCCTCACCTGTTTTACAAGCTGTATTATTTGAGAAAGAACTTTATATTTTTAGTCTGTTTCTGATAAGTATTATTTGATATTATTCAGAAAGAGGAAACGTGGTGGAATGGAAGTTATCATCAGTCGACGGGGGTTTTTTTTTTTTCGGGATACGCATTTTTCCTTCACGTTTTATATTCCGTCGCTTCTCCATAATAAGGTGTGATTTCACGGCATCCTTCAGGACTTGCACGTTATCAGACGGAAGTCTGCTCTCGGAGTAATGTATCCTGCGAACGAGTACTTTCGCGGTACGCTTCTTATTTTTTCTTGCAATGCTATTTCGAAACCATTTTCTATATTAAAATATAATGCAGTCAATATTTTATGTGCACCAGAATTGTGATGACTTATAGAGTTATAATAAAGTTTGTATTCTGCTGAACGATTACGTCTCCTATTATGTGCTAAGTAATGCTAAACCCTGTATCGTTTACTCAGACAGGTGAAGCGATCAAAGTAAAAATCTACATTCATTAATATTCTAAACATTATTTGAAGATACTGTAAGATTTAGCAATATCTAAATACTTATTTGGCCATTGACCTTCCCATAATTTTGCGATGTAGTAGTTCCTTCTGTATACAGTTAAGAAGTTTATGACTGAAGAGAGTTTTAAGAGATTTTCTCTTCAATCACAAAAGGCTTATTTGATTGCTGAAGGAGCTAGAACGACAAAGAAGCTTATGACCGAAAAATCGCTTAAAATAGCACTTTGTCTGTAAATATAACGGTGGCTAGTATGTGATAATAATGTGTTTTGTGAAAAGGCCGTAAGTCGCATTGCAGTGCTTTAATATATTTTTTTCTTTAATAACTAATTAGTGAATATTTTTAGAATATTTACTCGTCATATCTTATGTGGTTGTGCAAACGAACTACTAGTCTGATAAATTAATAGGACAGATCATTTAAGCTTGAATATACCTTGTTTAAATTAATTAATATGTGAGTTGCTACCTTTTGTCAGAACACCATCCATATGTAATAGAGAAACTCAGAACAGTCCCAAATTTTTGAAATAATTTTTTCGTTTGTCAACTCATATTGATAGTTGAGCGTTATATTTATAAACGTATAAAGGGCAAGTCAGATTTTCATATACAAGGGAAATCATATATTGTCACCAAAGTTTACTTATTATTGTATCCTCTTAAAATAAAGTACAATGAACTGAATCTAGAGGCTTTTAATACATTTATAATTTTTACGGGAAATCATTATTCACTACAGTAAAAATTATGTACTTTATTTTCAGAAGTTAGGAAATAATTTTTGAGGTGTATGACGTATTTATTAAATTTTTTCTTAATTGTTCTATAACCGCTTGCTAAAATCCATCAGTATTTTTTCAGTTAAAACCTTTTATAATTAGCTCGGAAAATCTATGTAGTGTTAAAACCATACAATTTAATGAATTTTATAATGATTAAATATTCTGTTCTATTGACTGTAATAAATTTCATGAAACACATTATCACAAAAGTGTTATGAAACAATTGTTTTCTAGCAAATAATTCTGACTATCATATACTCCTTGTCTCTAACTTCTGGTTTTTGCGTTTCAGATCGCGAAATAAGCACTCGAGAGCTGCAGTGATGCTATCCAGACAACAAAATCAAGGTATTTTTATATAAGTGACGAACCTGAACGAAATATTTTTTTCCGCGGAATTTAAAAGAACTAGATGATATCTGAAGCAAAATTCTATGACTTCAAATAATTTGTACAAAATATTACGTAAACTGCTGACATGCACATTGAAGTTAATTTATCATATTTTTAATACCACGGTAAGTAAGATGATTTAACACTAATTCCGAAAAGTAATAATTACAAAAAAGTAAGTAGAAAATATTTCAGGGAAATTCGAATTAAAAATATTGACTTGGCACAACAGTAACTGCAATAATCTACGAATTCGACAATGAAGTGACATTTCTGCAGCATTTGAATATTAGGAAACCGAAAAATGTGTTAAATTTTATGTGTAAGTCATCTTATCATTTTTTTTGCTATATTATGGGAATATAGTGATAAAATGAATAACTAAAAAGAAAATGCAGTTTCTGTTTCTATGAACTGAGGTTATGTATGGATAAACAAAACGTAGATTGTGGCGAATACTGCTTTGCGTTTATGAGAAAATTAAATTCATAAGAAAGTATGTAAAGTTTAAAGCAAATAGGCTATTACCAATACTTTTGTAGAATAGAAATAGTAATTTCAGGTTACACATTTATAAAAAGTAAAACTTTATTAAACTAATTACTATATTTACTAATTTTCCTTAATATTATTGATCCTACACCTGACGCATATGACTGAACATAACTTACGGTACGAAAGTGATAAAAGAAAATTTCAATTAATTGTAATTATTGACTTGTAAAAAAGTTCAACGACTTGCTTTTTATTTAAAAGATACCACGTTATCAAGGACATTGGTCTATAGGAAACAGAAAAAAGTGACAATGTACGTAGTTACTTTTAAGAATGGATACCATGGGTAACTACTTGAAAATGTATGTATTTTTATTTATTTATACTTTAAACATACCCTCAAACAACACAAGGTCAAGGAAGAGGAATATGAGGGACAAATGTAAGGGTCGGCCAAGGTCTGTTTAAGAATATATCTCAGCATTCGCCTGGAGTGATTTCGGAAAACCTGGGAAATTGAAATCAGGATGCCCGAAGTCTGGGATCGAACCCAGGTCCTCCCGAATGCACAGCAAGTGTTATACCAATGCTCATCCTCGCTCGGTCCACTGCTCCACCACGATTGGTATAAAGTAGCAGCAACTGTTTTTATGAACCGTTTGTAAGTGAATTAGAGGTTTTGGTCAGTGCTAACATCGAGGTCTTTAGCGCTGGTGATGGGTGACATGCTGTGAGTATATAGCAGCGGCAGAATGAATGGGCGGGGGAAACGGGAGATCCCCGAGAAAACCCGCCGACCAGCGGCATCGTCCGGCACATGCGAAAATGCGGGGACCGACCCCACCGAGAATCGAACCCTGAGGGGAGAGATCTGACCTCTCGGCCACCGCGGCCTCTAATGAACCGTTTGTAATGATTTTAAAGTTCAGGAACACTTTCAGAACACCAACTTTAGAATACTTGTATTGTATACTTGTCTCACTTAATCGTTGTGGATCGTATCCGTGGCAAGGCTATCTCACGCCCGAATCCATATAAATGGCTGTTCATCCGTAGGCAGCAAATAGCTTCGGAGGTAAGACAGGTATTTTTTTTACTATAATGTAAGTCCTGCATTTAGGAAACAATTTTTATATCTTTCAAATTGTCTCCGCGCAGAGGTAAGTTTGTATAGTAGTAAAGCAAGTTATTGCACAAATGAAAGGTTTACTTGAAAGTTTACCTAAGATAGGGATAAAGGTGCGCAATGTGTGACATAATTTAAAACAATATTTTTGTATTAGATTCTGGTGTTTTCCAGTCAATTAAGATATCATATAACTCCTACAAAAATTTGCTATTGTAGATACCAAATTTTAGTGAAATGGACTACCAAGCTAACACTCATAGCATTACCTAATTGATATTTAAACATGAATGAAAATATTACATAATACTCAGTGTCTATAGCGCAAAACGAAAAGTATATGAAGTCATTCTTTCTTTTCATTTTGCATGAATCAATTGTGAGAGTATACTATGGAATAGACCAAAATAATTCAAGCTAAATGACTATTCATTGGAACAAAGTTCTACGCAGTGTCAAAACTAATTTACCACTTCAGGTTAGTTAGATGTGAGGCGTACGTTACCAAACGTTGATAGGAAGACGAAATAATTCAGGAACTCTCAGCTACTGTAGTTCTATCCTCGCCCCAACCTCAGGAAAGTCTGTGGCGATAGTAGGCTCCAAGTCGACAATCTTCAACTACCTCGTCGAGGGACCTCTCGTCACACCTCCGTCTGCTTATGTGTTTATAGTCTACCATAGCCCACTGCTCTATTTATCTAAAACATCAAAGATTTTATAGCAGTGTACTAGGCACTAGATTAACCAAAATTAAGTCACATTGTAACAACTAAATTCTACACAATCCAGCTATTTTTGAGGGAACTATCAAATTATAAAATGTATAAAAAAAATCATGAACGATGAATAGACCAAATAAATTTTAACTTGACAAGATAATATCGGTATATTACAGAGGATGACATAAAAATGTCACTTAAATGGAGTAGCGTCGGAATGAGAAAGGTGGCGGAGAAGGAAGGTCCTCGAGAAAACCCGCCGACCATGGAAGTCGTCGGCATGATTTCAAAATGCAAATATCCGAGAACCGACCTCGCAGGATTGGTTGGTGAAAAGCGAATGCTCTATCCATTGTACCAACGACAATGCCAGTAATTGTACAATCTCCATGAGAAAATAATTTTAAATTTGATTCCACATATGCGAAAAGACTACTAGTAACCATATACTTAGCTACCATAGATCTATTGTTAGAAAATGTAAAATCTGTAATTTTTGTTTAGTTTGAAATACAAATATTTTAATCCGCTTAGTCATTAATATAAAATTACAAAGAATTAAAAAAATATATGTGATACTATTTCGTGAAACTGAAACTTCAATTAATTTTATTGCTAACCTAGATGAATTTAACCTACCAAATTGGTTTAAATAATTTATTTTTAAGTTGCAGTGGATACGTATTATAATGAGCCCAAATTCCTAAATTAATTTTTACATGATATGCAACTTAAAATGTGTTGACGGATTGAAAATACAGTTTCTCAGTTCAAAAATGCAATATGCAACATACGCCAACTCGCTTGACAGACCTTACATCCTTGCTTTGTTTTCAAAGTAGTAATATTTTTATGTGTTTATGTTTTGACTAACATTTGATTTAACCTGCATGCATTTTTGTCATTATTTTAACAAACTGATGAACTTATGCTTTTCACATGGAAGCAATACACATAATGTTGTTATTAATAAATTGATTTTTTTTTGCATGTCACCTTATAGAAGCCGGTTTCAAAGACAGTGATCAATCTTGTGAAGAACTTTCACCCACTGAAAATACAACTGGCAACAGAGAACGTAAGCACTCACAGTAAAATAAAATTGCTATTACGATTGTGACTAAATTATTTAAATGACGAACTGACGGAAACCTTGCGAATTAAGCGTTATGCTAAAAGGAATACGTTCAAGTCACTTTCCTCCTTTCCTGAAAAAAATTTACCGCGCAGTTAAAAAATACACACATGGTTCAGCCTTAACGCACAATGTGCACTAGTCGCGGAAAATAGCAAGTTGACTTATCTAGGAGATGTAACTAGAGTTACGTATCAAATTGATCTCGTGTTGCGGCTAAGTAAGATATCAACACAAGAAGGCAAAAGTTATACCTAATATATATATATATATATATATATATATATATATATATATGTAACGTTACGTTAGTCCAAAATTATTTGAGCTCGGGATTTGTCGCACCTGACACGAAACGAACCCAGCACACGCTGTCAAACTTCAAAAGTTGATAATGTTATGGCCATGGTATTCCATTTATTTCAAACAACTGAAAATAACTCGATTTTTTTATATTTTTATCATAATGCTTCGAAAAAATTTGAGAATGTTTACAATCATACGATATACAACTTTGCTAGAGAGTTTATTAAAATAATGGACCACTTGGTAAAAAAAATTATTTTCCTTCATTTTGGCTGATTTTGACAACAAAATATATGATATTTCAGGGGAAAGAATAAAAAAATTCGTTTCGTGTATTAAAACAGAAATTTTCAGATACAAATGACGATATATAAGTGTTAAAACTGTAAGAATGAATTTTTATATATATTAATTAATTTGTATTTTAGGATATTTCCGAAACCACTGCGAAACTAAATACTGAGGCCTTAAATATGATCTAGCGAATCAAGACGTCTTTCAGAATTTTAATTCTTACATACATTACTTGGTCTACATTTGCATGTAACATATTGCTAGGAAGGCTTACTTGTTTATTGTTTCTGAAGACATAAAACGTAAGAACAAAATACATTCCCTAGACCTACATAATCGTAAGTGTACCAAATCACACTCTATTGTATTCACTGTGGGTACCATTAATAGGCAAAAAGTAACTGTACTTTTAGCGGTGACATGAGAGAAGAAATAAATAGGTGGATAACCATTTGTCATGTAAATTATATTGTGCCGTTTGACCGACACCACAAGACAGTACTATGTAATCTAAACCAACATCTGCCATTGTGTAAGTAAATAAGTGCGTGTTTCATTTGGTGTTTAATTATTTTGGTGACTGTAAGGTACAATACGAAAACACGAAACTGAATACACAACGGCAAACTTAATTCCAAAAACTGTAATATCTGTGACACATATCAACCAGTTTCGAATAAAAATGATTTCTCGATGATTAATATTTACTTGTGTATACACGTAACAAATTATGTCTTGCTGATACAATTCAACCGAAATCCCTACGTGCCTGTACACTCTTAATAAGTATTTTACGGCATAACTTGCACATGAGAGAACTAGTCATGGAAAGATATGAGAAAAAGGGGTCTTTGTATGAATAAATTGCAAGAAAAGGTTTTCTTACAACAAAATTTTCAGAAAAATTCGTAGACTAACATATCCAAAATCCATCGAAATCCACCTTCCGGTTTTGATTTTTTTCTGGAATTTGTCCCGGAAAAATGCGGAAAAAATCAATAAGTCCAAAACGGTGCATCTTATGACAAAACGTATACATACAAAAATTAAAGAGCACATAATTTACCATAACAGATCCAAACTTCACGAAAATCCGCTTACAACGTCTTCTTTTTCCGGGATTCATCCCCGGAAAAATGTTTAATAATGAAATAAATCGTAAACGGCGCACTATACAGCAACATATTTCAGATCAATAGGTAAAGTGCTTAGCTTTTCCCGTAATGTATTCTAATTTCATACTAATTTGCATAAAATCTGAATTTTTTTTATAATTGGTCCCGAAAAGGCCATAGTAGGCTACAATAAAATTGGAACCGCACATCGTATGCCAAAAACTATCGAGAACAAAATTAAAAAAAAAGTCTAATGTTGCATTAAAAGTTTACTTCTTCCTGCTTAAAAGTAATGATCTTTTTGTCAAAAGGAACAACGTATTTAAACGGCAATAAGCCGAAAACAATATATCGCACGTCAAAAAAATGTCGGACCATAACTAAAGAGCAGAACGTTTTACCAAATAAAAATAAAATTTACCAAAATTCACTAAAATATCTAATTATTCGTCTTCAGAACTCATACTATTGCTTTCTCTGTTGTGGAATTTAACCAAAATTTCACATACACATTCATGGAGACTAACAACAGTCTTGGGCCCACGCTTTTTATAATACTACACTGAACCACGGAAATGCTCAGAAATTGTAATAATAAATTTTTCTTGATAAGCTTTTAAGTCTTCTCATCTTTTCCTGTAATTTTTCAATTGTTTTTGTCTTTTGTTCATCCACTTCAAATTCATCCATAGCTTTAAGGAAGGCCTACCTTTCTTCATATAGTGGCGACCTTTGTTTTTAGTTAATTGTGTAGCACATATGATATAAACTCCTTGACAAAAAAGTAGGTATTTCTCGGAAAGTACGGAAGTTAATGTCGCGCTTGTAATGATACATAGCATCAGCTGAAAAAAAGATCGTTAACACACACTAATCGTCCAATACATTTCCTGCCCAGTTATCATACTTTCATTTCTTAGATAAATTTTTCACAGCTTTGTCAAACTCTTCAGCGTCGGTTTTCACTGCATAGGTTTCTGTTACAGGATTATCAATTGGTGCTTTCTGTCCACAATAAAAAAGAGTTCTCGTTAAAACTGAATTTTGCAACTAATGAGCGCATTTTTTTAAAGGAGAAATCGAGACAGGCTCTTCATCGGAATCTACATGTAATTTTCTCTTCAACTGAGCTATACGCCTCTCATTCATCTGTGCACTTTATCCGACAATCTGAATGTAGGCTACATAGCCTACTCTCCTTCAGATATATTAAGCTGGACTCCTTTATCGCGTTGTGCAGGATTTATTCTTATTAAAACATTTCTTGTTACTTTAAAAGTTTGTTTGGATTTAATATGGTCATTTAAAAATAGAGAATCTTACTTTAATAACTTTATTATGGTATCCACACAAAAATTGCATTTTCTCACCACTAAAAATTTTAACAGGGATCCATACAAAAACTTTCTAAGGCTGGGGTCTTCAACCTGGAAGACAGTTTGCACGTATCACTATTCAATTCACCCACCTATTTTTTTTACAGTACGCTCATCACATTGTTAACACAGCCCTTAACAATTTTGTGGCACGTTCCAACGGTTTTACATATACTAATTATTACCACGTTATCCACATTACAAATTTATTGTCTCCAGTATATTTGACGAAAATGAAACAACACAACATACAGCATTTATCAATCTCGTTACAATCAGTTACAAATGACATGTCTAATGGAACATTAGGCAAGAGTGCAGCATGCGGCACAAAAAACATTCTAGTACAGTCAGCTGTGCTCAGTCACATTTATAGGATCAAGACACTCGCTGCATGGCACAAGACTGTGAGTTAATTTTTTTGATGATGGCACCCCTCTTCGTTTCTACACATAAGAAATAATAAGACATGTGTCTGTGAAAATAAGTCAGGGATATACCATTAAACTGAAAACTAATATTCAGGCAAAACCCTACAGACACACACACACACACACACATCCACATTTTTTTTTATTTCAGTTTTTCTAGTTCACACTTGAAAGGGTCATAACAGCAAGACATAAA
Organism: Medauroidea extradentata; assembly: GCA_003012365.1. Taxonomy (NCBI): domain Eukaryota; kingdom Metazoa; phylum Arthropoda; class Insecta; order Phasmatodea; family Phasmatidae; genus Medauroidea; species Medauroidea extradentata. The sequence continues at coordinate 91,193 of PNEQ01089578.1, forward strand.
TTCACACAGTGCAAGCGAATGCGGATGAAATCAGTCGTATATTAAGTAGACCTAAACATACTGGTATTTCCTGAAGTGAAATTAAAATCAATGAAAGCTATGAATAGGGGGTTTTCCGCGGCAAATCACCAAAACACATATAATAATGTTTTAGTGGATTTTGTTGACTTATATTTTTATTAGGTGAAAATTTTCGACCCTTTAGTTATGGTTCGATATATTTTGACGTACGCTGCATTGTTTTCGACTAATTATCGTTTGAAAATGTTGTTCTTTTTGATAGACCCAGTATGAATAAAGTTCAGTACTTTTAAGCAGAAAGAAGTAAATTTTTAATGCAACATTAGACATTTTTTAATTTTGTTCTTAATAGTTGACATACGATGTGTGGTTCCGGCTTTATAGTACTATGGCCTTTTCGGGACAAATTCTGAAAAGAAAAAAATGCAGATGTTATGCATATTAGTATGAAATTAGAATGCATTACGGGAAAAGCTAAGCGCATTCCCTATTGATCTGAAATATTTTGCCGTAAAGTACGGCGTTTTAGGTATATTTCATTATTTAATATTTTTCCGGTGACGAATCCCGGAAAAATATGAATAAGTTACGAGCAGATTTTCGTTGAGTTTTGTATATGTTATAGAAAGTGTTGTGCTCTTTAATTTTTGTCTCTACAAGTTTTGTCGTAAGATGCACCGATTTCGACTAATTGATTTTTTTCAGCATTTTACCGGGATAAATTCCCGAAAAAAAAGTCAAAACCGGAAAAAGGATTTAGAAGTATTTTGGGTGTGTCATTCTACGTAATTTTCTGCGAAATTGTATGTAAAAAACATTCATTTTCTTGCAATTTGTCCATGGTTTTTTTTTTTCGTATCTTTTTGCTGGAATAAACTTTGGTAGATGTTTTTCGTTACGAGCGTCTGACACTTAGCATTAAAATGAGTATGAAGGGCCTACGTCCGAATTGTATCGCTACAATATTTTTCATTCTATATTACAATGATAACCTACCGCTACTTATTTTCTAAGTTAAATAATAGATCCCCTTAAAAGCAAAATTTATCTCTTATACTCATCACTATATTAAAACAAATATTTAATTTAAAAAAATTAGAAGCGTAATTGGTGTAATGTTGTGTATATCCTAGCTGTAAGGATAGTTGCAGTGATCAATTATTATTGGTACATCTGAAGTTATCTATACTTTATAAATGAAAAACCAAAACCCAAAATAATTGTTATCTAAGAATACACTCAGTTAATTTTACTCCATAATAAAACAATGTTTCGTAAACGGTATAGGCTACGTGCATTTTACTAATACGTAAATACCCGAATCAACATAAAATAATTTGAAGCAAAATACTAAAAGCATGTTTTTCAACAAAAGGAATTTCGCAAAATCAAATTTTTAATGACTGCTCAAATCAAATGACGTGATTTATTTCGCTGTAAATCTCTGGATATTATTGGTATTGAAAGGAATAATTTACAAACAAACAAATTTGTATCACTAACAAAACTAATTATAAATGTATTTATTACATTGATGAACTCGCCAATTACCTGCGTACAAACTTATTTAATTGGGTTTCAATTGTTTATAAATTATATAGTTCACAAGTATTTTATAACACTACAATTACAGCTACTGCAGTCAAAAGCAAGGTAATGAAGGAATATCATAAAACTCTTACTCAAAAAAATTGTCTCGATTGCTTACAAACAGTAGTTGTTTTTCTACAATTTTACAACGTGAAATAAACACACAATAAAATAACATGTCAATATTTATAAATGTGTGGTTCATCTCAATATTAAATAAGGAAAAAATTTTTTTTTAATAAAAGGTCTGACGCATGGTAGTAATGAGCGAGAGTAAAATAGGAAAATATTTCATCAACTTGTAGAAAATTTGATAATAATTCTGCAAATGCATTGAAAACAAACGGATAACTATTTGCTTACATATTACTAAAATATATTGAAAGATAGGCTTAAATAGAGACTCATATATAAGAGTAACACATCAGATTGTATTTTTGTAGTAACACTGCTGATCTCCTCAAAAACCGTGTAACGTTCGAGTTATAATGGTTAATATTACAGATAGAATAATTTGAAATTTTAATGAGATATTGTTGGATTTTGTAAGCAGGTGTCTCATAAATGTGGCATAGCAGCCTTGATATTGCAAAATAACAAAAGCGTATTTCAATAAATATTGTTGAACACCAGATAAAACCTTAACTGGTGGCAGGCATGATATGTAGATATACAACAGAGAATTAAACTTATTTTTCCTGTAAGCCAAATGAATGGTTCAGAACCAATTGTTCATGACATATTAACAACATAGACGAAGCACTTCCTATTAAGTCGCCAAGAAGATGACTTCCAAAGACATCATAAGATATTGAAGAAAACATTTTAAGGAGGCATCTGATTTATACGAAGTAAACAGGCCGTCAGCCAATGACCTTTCAATTTGAAATAAAGATTGCGCTACTATATTCTTTGTACATTACCACGTTAAATGAAGTGACTAAATTGGACGACACATTGCATAATCTGGTAGGAGCCAAGCAGTACTCAGACTTGGAGAAAAATAGTGGTTATTGGTAGCGTGAATTGGCCAAGGAGGAAAGAAAACGACATTTTTTTGTGCCCAATGTAAGGGCACCTTCAAGTTCAAAGGGATTTTTTTTGTAACTCGCAACGTTTCTACAATTGTTTGAGAACTTAACGATGAAAGTTTTGTGTCTAGATTTTTGTAAACCACATTTTGACAATTTTGCCGTCACAGGGAGGACATTTGATGAGCATTTGAAACGTCTAGAATCTGTTTAACAAAAGTGACTGCAACAAACCTGGCTAGTAAGCCAAAAACTTTTTCCACAATGGTATGTTCATGTATTAATTAAGAAATATAGGATCGGATGATATCATAGAAAACGATCACAAGAGACAATAAGCTAGAAGAAAATGGTTTGGAATAATAAACAAGGCTACGGTTACGAAGATTCTTAGGATTGTGTGATTATAGTAGATAAAGCACTGCCAGAACTAATCATGCTAGCTAATCAATTTCAACAGACCCGAATGTGGATACAGCTAAGAAGGTAAAACATCTTCAAGGGTAAGACTTCTAAATGCAACACACAACTAGGTACTTCACCATAATGCAGATGAACTTAAAGAATTCCATGTGAACCTTCCTGTGACCTTCGCGAAAGCCACGAGAAATAGAGAGGTGTTTCCTAAACCGTTACTGAAACAAAAGAATAAGATACTATTTCTAATTATGGATCACCAGTGTAGAATGTTAAATAAATAATCAGAAGCTCCATAGTGAAAGACCTCACACTGCGATCCATCATTGAATGGAAGAAAGAAATACCTTATTGTACTGAGCATAGTAAAAACTTTGAAATATTGAGTGGTTTTCTAGAATTGTAAAAATAATAACTTGAATTATATATGCAAACTGTAAATCTTTCAAGAATGAAGAGTTTCAAAAGTGTAACTTCACGATACTGCAATGGGTGGACATTTCGATGTTAAATTTACCCTTGTTAATGTTCGAGTTAGATTAAATTGGCTCCATTGTCGATACGTTGTGATGTATACGTGACGTCTACATAGACTGAAAGGTACGAAAGATAAAAGAACGAGACTTCCAATAAAAGTACATTGTTTGGGCTCAATATAAAAGAACGACTGTAGACAATTTTAACCGTCGGTCTTCAACAAAAAAAAAATTGTCAATATTTATTGGTGATCCAAGATAATGTTTGCCAAATGGCCTGAAGTTATACTTCCAGTCAACAAAGAAGCTCGTACTGTAGTCAGTACTCTTGTGAAATTTTACATGTTCGGAGTTCATATTGTGCTCCACTCAAGTCAAAGATGAAACATAGTAGCAGTGCGTTCCAAGAGGTATAAAGGATTATCGAGAATAATGAAGGCACGAACTGCAATTTGTCCTCAAGTCGGATGATGTTATCGAGAGGATCGTACAACAGAGCCATAATTGTCGACCTTGGTGGCATAAAACAAAAATGAACGCGATTCCAAAGTGTCACTATTTCGATAGGCAAACCGTTCTGCAGTCCAAGAGTCAACAAGTATACAACTTTCAAAAATTATTTTGGAAAACTCTGCCCCCTCCCTCTTGCGACCTTCTAAATTAACCATCAATACGAATAATTAACAGATATAGTACCACCGAAAAAGTCACATGAAGGCTTTATATAAGGCCAACTAATAGAGGTTTACAGCCAAACACATCGGATTTGATTTGGTCCAAAATTAAAAGAAAAGCACATGAAACTCTCGAGATTTTTAATATCTAACAACAGTATGATTGCATTCCGTTATTTGTAGTCATGGTTCAATAATAAGACCAATGTACTCCAAGTTGACCGTCTGGCTGCCAACTGGCAGGTAGAGGAAATGTTGGAGACGAACAGATTTAAGGACGGGTACCGTAGTGCAAGAAGATATGCGAAACGTATTTTAAAGGCCATGTAATACAAAACACACATTCTCAGCCCCACCCAACCATAACTGTAGATGGTGATACCCACAGCAATGAACAGGAAGACGATACACAATTGGCGAGCCTCTGTAAATACAACCACACTGTAGACGGTCCCTAGGTTTTCTGCTTGTAACAAGAATGCAGTTTATTCAGCCTCGGAGGTTCACCACAGCTTCAGATGGATATAAAATGCCATTACATCTGCGAATTCGAAGGATTGCTTACTTTTAGAATGTTCACTTTCTCTGCATTCATGAGGAAATTGTTAGAATTTTAAATTTCCGCGCACAGTTTCAGAACGTTACGCTATAAAACAATGTTTTTAATGTCACATAATAATCAACGAGGAAGTGAATTTTAATAAAGCCTTTTCATAATGACGTGGTATATTTGTATTATTGATTTTATCTTTTCAGTAGTAGCCTGGTGAAACGAAGTTTGTTAACAAAATTCCTCTTTGTAGACAAAATTACATTCGATATACTTTACAAATTATGTTACAAATTCTTTAAAAAAAAAAAAAAAAAAAAAAAAAATCAGATCTCTTATTGTGTGTCATTTATAGTTACAATTTAACTGTTTTAACACATATTTACCTTATCTTTAATGCTTTGCTTTTGAATATGTTTAATATGAAATTCGAAGCTGATTAATTCATAGAAATTAGACCCTATAAAATTCGAATACGTAACCTAAATATGGTAGTAAAATTAATTTTCAGTATCTCACAACACTCTGAACGTTACCTATGTGTTGAAAAATGAAAAAAAAAAAAATAATAAATAAATAAATAAATAAAATTGGTTATGTACTTTTTATAGACGTATGATTGTATTGCAGAGTCGTCCACCGGGAAGCTGACCGACATTTTTTCACGCTTTGCATAAATAATATAAATAGTGTTAAAATATTGTCTAGGTATTTAGGAAATATTTCGTAAATTTAACCAACGAAAGAAACAAATCATGCGAATGCCTATATAGAAATACGATGTAATGCTCACACAACTGACTGCACATCACGTGAGATGTGTCAGTAAGTACGTAGTAATAAAATGTTGCAGTCTATGCTAATATTTAGTTTCCACAATTATTTATCTTCATAATATCATTTTATTTCTTACCCTTAACCGGCTCTTTGAACATTTATATAGTATTTTTATACTTAATTTGTTCGAAATTTGTTTAACTTTATTAAACGGCTGAATGATTTAAGAATATTTGCTTGTCAATGTAATTTTTTAAGCAAAATTAAGTACATTGCAGAACTAGTAACATTTTACGAGACGCAACTATACGTTGAAACGGAAAAAAAAATGGGACAGGCCTCACATTTTTTGCTACTTTTTAATTAAACTACATATTTTCCCTGCTACACGCAGGAACAGAACTCATGTACAATCACTACACAAATTTCTTGTAAATGAAAACGGTTTCCGGACTCACCAGGTAATTACTCAAAATTGTTAATGGCCTAGTCCCGCTTAAATCGACGTAACATATCAATTTTACAAGAGTTGAAAAATTATTTAAGAGACTCTATTATTACTTGCCACAAGATCAATAAAATGTATACTAAAATAAGTAAACCAGTTAGTAAGGATCCGTCTACTCCTCTCATTAGCAGCGAGATCCAAAGAGGGGCTGTGGATCAATGCTGGCCTTCTGCATTCACAAGCCATCACCGCGCGTCGATGTTCGCTACCATCCATTTTGACCGTTCCCCCTCACACTACACTAAAAGAAGCCTATTTTACGAAATTTACTTGCTTTTAAACATTAGCATAATGTATGTCATTACTTATACACTGAGAAGAATATGTGCACAGAAAGTTTTTGTCACAGAATATGTAGGTATACACCGTCTATACACATGCTTAACTTCTGGGTGTTGTGGAGATTTTTCATGTGGGTATCAAACATTTAAATGCCTTTCACGACAATATCTAAGCCTGCGAAAATCTGCGAACTGCGTCGTAAGTTGATTGCTGGAATCTGCAACCTACAATTACCTGAACAGATCTATGAAAGATCGAAACACGAACGTGTCTTGTTTTCGCTCTTAGATGGCCACAATTGTTAGGACAGAAAATTGGGTTCACCAAACTGGCCTTACCAAGTTCCACGCTAGCCACGTGTGTATCGAGCTCCGCTCCGCTGGAATTCGACAGAGCAAGTTTAGTAAATCAAATTTTATATCCAAACCATTGTTGCCATCCAAAAACTAAAATAGACACATTCATGTTTTTATCTTCTTCGGATCTCTTCAGGTAAGATTCCAGCAACAAACTTACGACACAGCAGATTTTTACAGACTTAGAGGTTGACGTCAAAGGCTCAACAACGTTGGTAACTTCATAATCACCGTCAACTAAAACATCCATACAATTTTCTTACCTGTCTTGTTCCGTTCCAGCATGCTTGTCTACAGCAGTCAGCAGTTGAATAGCAAATAATTTCCCGCCATACTTCTGGCAAGACTACGTATTGTTTGAGTCTCTAGCTCGAGTTACAATATTCTAGTGTCGCTTCTGTGTTCTTAGATAATCTGTGTTTTAGGGTTCCACCTACAGAATTTTATTATTTTTATTGAGGCATCACCGATTCGAGGAGTTTGTCAATCTGTTCTGGATTGCTCGATGACCTACTAGTACATATACAGCTATCCCTGCGTTAAAGTTGTTTTTTGCTTAAAATAAAATACGCATTTATGTGGAAAAGCTCTGTAAAAGTTAAAATTTTCCATAAGAACATTTTTAATTCTGTGACTTGAATCTCAGGTACTTCTTATTACTGAAACGTCACGTTCCATTTGCTGTTTTGCAATTACGTATTCATTACGTTATGAAAACGTTTAGATTAGCTAATTATTTTATTATATTTAAATTTAATATATTATTTCATAAAGAACTCACTGCATGAATATTTTGTGTTTCTAATCTGCCAGATGTTAGTAAAGGAAGTTTTTTTTCAACAAAACAAGAAAGTTAAAATTTTCTAAATATTACAATAATCTCATTTAACAAGACATTTTGTATGTTCCTTATTTCTGACATAATTGTGAAAAATCAGTATGCAGAAAACTTTATATTAGGATGGTTTGATAGAGTTAAAAGTAAAAGTAAAATACAAAATTCAAAACTTGTTTTTATTTCAATTCCTAGCAGTAATAATAGTGACAATCACGCGGACAAAAAGATAGAAGGAGCAATGTAAATCCCTTAATTATTTTATTTTCATAATTAGATTACACACACATTCCCTAAGTCGAAATTAGTGTTATATATAAGTTAAAGACCAAACTGTGAGCATTGCTTAATAAGTTCTGCCGACGACAAATAGGACATGAAAGCAGTACTTTGTAGTATTTTAGTCTCACCGTAATAAGAGACATTCGTTTAAATATGTGAATATAAACCACTGTCAGCATCAGTCATCTCTCACCAATTTTCAAATTATTACTCCAAATTTCTAACCCGTCACGTGTTAGTGTGAGCATTGCAATGAAGATCGTAAACTAAAGTATTTCCATGCTGTTGTTTAAATGGAAATCTCCATTATTTGTAAATTAACGAAAATATTGCAACGACGTTTGTAAACGTAATCAATTTAATATAGCTATGGTGAAAATTCGTTTTGGAAGTCTCCGCTGCAATCTTGATTTCTCTTTTCTTGGGAAATATTATCATCCAATAATTTTTTTTACGTATTTTCCGCCTTAAACACACTTTTTCTTGTAGAAGCAGATGAATTTTCTTTTAAAGGATTATTTTGAAGGCTTGTGCGACTTTATACCACCTCAAATATTCTTTTTGGTGATGTTTGGTGACAAAAATAACTGAATTTAAATATTTAGAACCAAATATTTCCATCCCCATTCCAAAAATGCCCTGTACAAAGTTACAGGTAGTTCATTCAATTAAGTACAAAGAATTAAAAAAAACAATATATAAGAAAATAATTCAGTTAAATACAAAACTTACTAATTTTGTAATCACGGTACAGTTATTCAGTTAGTCTCATTATGTTAACAAACGTACTGGAACGTAAATATTATGCAGCGTTAATTTAACATAATACGTTCTCAACTTTAGTATGACAAAGTCTCATTTAGTTATTTAATCTCAACACACTGTTGGCAAACAAAAATGAACTAGCAGTTGGGTTGGTTGGAGAGTGTAGTGTGATTTGATCGTATGTGGCAGTGAGCGTACCAAGATGGCGGCCGCCGACGCGAGGGGTGCTGGGACTTCTCTCCTTCCTGGGCTTCTTCACCAACTACATGTTGAGAGTAAACATCAACATTGCCATAGTGGAGATGGCTCGCTCTATTCCAGACAATTCCTCCGGTGTGAAGGACAGAACGTGTCCGCCTCTGCTATCAGATGTCACCGTCCTCGGTAACGCCAGCAACGTCTCTGAGGTGAGCATACATACACGTGTTGATCCGTCAAATACTATACAACAAACAATACTAAATAACAGCTCAACACCAATACCCAAAAGAAATGGACGAAGAATAACCTATCGGTATGAGGTGAAACCAGTGAATAAATGAATGTAATTACGTTACTCTTAACCACAATATTTTCTTGAGTGTATGGTTGATGTATTTCTGTTAACAGATAAACGTATGATATGCATACATACTTTACATAAAGTAACAATATTTACATTATTTGTACATACATACATGGTATTTTTTTTATTAGGTATAACCAAATAGTAATTTAGATTTTTAAATTTGTTCAAAAAAGTAAACCAAACAAGGCAAATCATTCCTGAAGTAGCATAGTGTTTTTACTCTCTTGCTATTAGTCTGAGCATATAACAGCAATTCATCGTGTTTAATAAGTTTTTATTCTTATATTTGATTCGTGTAATTAGAAATATGCAACGTTGCTATTATGCACTTGGGAGGTGGGTTGTTCTAGAATGTATGTGTGTGAATACAAATATGTAAAATTTTTACAAATAATTTACTAATACAAACACACGTGAGTAATTTTTTGTTTAGAATTACGCGAATGTGCATGCTTTATGCTTGTGAAATAATATTTTTTAAACTCATTTCTGAACCACTTCTCACTTGTTCAGTGTTTTATTTGCGTTTGTGAGTTTGTTCCATAGCCGATGGAATTTTACAGGAAAAATTTTGAAGTACATATAATCATTTGGCGCAACGGTTGGCTGGAGAGACTTACAGAACGTATTATCCCATGCTATAACGCGAATGATGAGAACTAATCCCAGAGTTTAGGTACATCTGGACTAAGTTTAGTTAGTGGCATCCATCACTAGAGGTATGAACTTTTCGCGAAAATAATAATTAATTTCGACATAGTTTGTTTCATTGGCTCATGTGCCCATCTGCATTTTTGTTTCGTGCTTTGTGGTAGTATGTTTTTAACTCTAACATATCTTTAGGTTCTACCCGCAAATCAAAGACGTGTGATTTTACAGTAACCTTATTGTGATTTGCACTGTCAAATTAGAGACGTCACTCTATGATGAACAAGGTCGTTGTGAGATAGACCTGGTACACTGAGTTGGCTATATTTTAAGACTTTATCTGCTTTCGACGAGAGTATGAGGTCGATCAGTGTATACGCATTGTGAGAATGATGTGTAGCTTCAAGAGGGCAAATCGATAAGTTACACGAGGAGAAAAGATTAGTAAGAAGTAGTGTTTGATTAGATTATTTTAAGAGGTCAGTGCTGAAATCGCCCATAATTAACGTGTTTTCATAATTAGGTATTACAGAAAATAGATCATTTTCGAAGTCATCCATTGACCAAATCTTAGGGGGTTTGTAAACCACTCCAATAAGTAATTTTTGTGTAAAAACACTTAGTTCAAGAAATAAATATTCCGGTTTAGTACAATATAGGCAAGGAGAATTACCGATCAATTTAACTTTAATATCATTATGCACGTAAATGCCCACTCCTCCATCCTGTTTACCGTGTCTGTCAACTCTGTATAAATTATAATTAGGTAGGTCAACGAGCAATGATGGAAGGCTCTCTTTTAGCCATATTTCAGAAACCAATATGATCTTTGAAAGAACTGTGCAATGGGAGTTCATGACTGAATTTGTTTGTATGGACATACTCCATTCGCAATGGAGTATGTTCATACAAACAAATTCAGTCAGAAACCAATATGGCTTGGAAATTTAGAGGACTGAAAATTTCTTTGAACTCGTGAACGTGCCCAAGCAGAGTGCTGAGTGAAAGGCTCTAGGATAGCAAGCTAGCCTTTGAGCAAGTAAGGCGCTGGTGGTTTTTTGGGACAGGCAGGGAGACATGCTGTCCGTCACTAATGTCACAGTTTACAGCAGGATGGGAGTCAGGACCGCTAGCAGTGGGGGGTGCCGCTGGAGAATGGCTCTGGGAAAGAGTAGGGGATGGAGGACAAGAACAGCTCGTAGGAGAAGCTACCTCGATCACAGGAAACGGAAAAAACTTTGCAGCGGAGTTCATTGCTACCAACTAACTATCACTACCTTCGATCATGAGTTAAAATCTTTGTGGGTTCTGCAATGTTTAAAGTAAAATGTGGAGGACTTACCATTAAATCCTTGCCATGTTCAGCGACTGTAACGATGCACACTCAAAAGCTCACAGACACATACGTTATAAACTTACTTACATCTCTATACATTATTATATTCTAGCACATAGCTAGCACCGGTAGTTTGCTTTACTGAATTTTAGTAAGTTCCCGCATAGTATAAACGTAGAAACGACGGCTTCCATGAAGAACAACAATTCTTTCATTTTGTGTCCAGCAGTTGCGCGGACCGAAAATTTCTTTAGCAGGTTTCAAAACGCGTCGCCTCTCTGTAGTCAGCGATTCAGTGATGACGATGGATGTGCTCTTCATTCAGGGCTCTTTTACAATGGAAAACCTTGGAACGAAGATGGTAGTTCACAAATTTTACTATGAGCGGTCTTCTTTCATCTTTGACGGCTTGAGTGGCAGTTCTGTTAGTGTTTCCTATTCTGTGTGCTTGGTCAATGACTCTAGAATCGATGTCGATACCAAGTTTATGATTAAAATTTTTCAGAACTTTCTTGGTACCACTTTCACCTGGTTTCTCGGCAACGCCGTGGATAAGAATACAGTTTCTTCTGCTGTACTGCTCGAGCTCGTCGATTCGCTCCTCTTGACGCGACATGTTTTCAGTTACGGATTGCAGTTCCTTGCGTGCGACATCAAGTTCGTTTTTAAAATTGTCAGAAAAAGTGGAGATGCTTTTCTGCAGCTGCTGAAAGACTTGGCTGCTTGTTGGATTTGGTCGCTCCTGGACTACGGAGGCGAGTCGATCCTGTAACTCCTTCAACTGTTGGCACACCTGCTGCTCGAAATCCTCCAGGCGCTTTGAAAGTTCTTTCGGTATCATGGCGTGGCGTAACTAACCTCACAAATTTTGTTGAAATATAGGTCTCAGAGAAAGAAGCCAAACACGATATACGTAGTTTAAGAGCGGGAATCACTTCCTGACCGAATACACACACTTTGTTAACGAATTACTCAGATTACCATGCTAGGATCATATGTACTACCGGAACTACCGCGAACCCGTGCTACTCACACTCCGCCATATTGCTATAAGGTGGGCCTTACCAATATTGTTACTGGACGTGTATGTTTGATATTTTTGTACCTTTGTTTCGAAAATAAGAGAGAATTTTGCGTAGAAATAATAACAGCATAGTGCGAAAATGACGGTAAACACATATTGTACACATATTATCTGACGTATTTATGATCTGAATTTATTCGTTTGTTTCTTGCGATAACTATGTCAGCTGTAAAAATAAACGATTAAATGTTTTAATGTTCTCGTACTTTAATCAAATGACTCGTGTGACAGGTTATTCTATAGTTGGTTTTTTTATTTTCCGTTTTATGTATTTCTTTATTGGATAATACAAACATTGGTAATTGTAAACCCTGTACTGTTCTCCATGCAGCAAATACAATATTATGCTCACTGAAAAAATCCCTCACAAATACTAATATAACCGTATTTAACCTTTAAAAAAAATACTGCTTTTTTACACACGGTCGTAGAAGAACAGGTCTGAACACTCACCTATCTACCAATGTATTTTGCTTGACCCCCTTGTTGTTTGGCTGTAGTTCGTCAAGTTACCGAGTATGCCGTACTTTTTGGCGCTGTTTCCGGGCTGTCGGACTCAAACTCCGTCAGCTTTTTTTCATTGTTAAATTTATAAAGTAAATAAAGATTGCTGGAACCTTTTCTTAAATTTGTGAGCGAAGAAAGTATTTCATAAATTGATAAAACATACGTTTTGATAAATTGTTTATCTTAGCGGAAAGGAAGTGGGCGGAGTTTAGTCCGACCGCCGTAACATCAGCGCCAATAAAACACAATATTCTCGGTAACTTGGTGAACTACAGCCAAACAACAAGGGGGTCAAATATCCAGGCGAGCGTCCAGACCTGTTCTTCTACGGCCGTGTTTTTACATACCTAACCTAAATCCAAAGACAATAACAACATCTCAGATATGAACAACAAACGTGAAATATCAGAAAAGACGATCGAAAATTGCAGGGTGCGTTCCTATATTCATTCGGCATACTATCCAATTGAAGAAAAATGGTGCTATCTTGCCATATTTACACTTCAAGTGGACGTGGAAGCACTTTCAGCTGGCAAGCTCCCGAAAGTCATTTATAGGATGCGAGTAATTGGCAAGTTGCCAGGTGAATGTCTGCTAACAGCGCTTTAGAAAGCCGTCTATAGATTAGGCCCTAAGTCCTTAAGGTTCTTTAGTTTTGCAGTAGTTTAGAAAATGTTTTTTTAACCCCGAAAAATATATATTTCAAAAAATGTATCTTACAGTTTTAACACTTATTGATCATTGTTTGTGGCTGAATTTTTCTGTTATGATACGCCGAACGTATTTTTAGATTTTTGCCCCTGAAATATTACATATTTTGTTGTAAAAATAAGCCAAAATTAAGCAAAATTTATTTTGCTAGAAAACGGTACACCATTTTGAAAAACACTCTGCCAAATTTGTGTATCGTATGACTAAACACAGTCTAAAAGTTTTTTCAAAGCATTTGGTAAAAAAATATTTGAGTTATTTGCTTTTGTTTGAAATTAATAATTGATAATGGCCTTAACGTGTGGAGAAAACCATTTAGACTTTCTCTGTTTCGGTTCCCATTTATAGGTTATTAGTCAGTCTTAATTGGCTCCGCTAAGCAATGATCAATTCGAATAAATTATATCCCCTACGTTGTTATCGTAACCTACATTTCGCCCAAAGATATATTGTTGTGTATCGCAATGTGCGCTAATCTCATAAATCGCGCGTATGACTTTCTTAATCGCAAATGTCAGATTCATGAAGTTCTGCGAGACTGGTATTTATCCCGTTCAGAAATATATTCCGAACAGAACCACACGAAGAGTTCGATTCTCGATCACATTAATTACTCAGATAAATCACTCAAAACCACTGACGCAAACTCGCCCGACCGGTCTGAAGTTACACGTCCGGCCTGCGCACGGCCAGACGCCAAGTGCATATATTTTTTCTCTCTCCAGCAATACAGCTGCAGCTCCGTGCAACACAACTAACTAGTCGCAACATTCTTTCTTCCTAAGGCCACGTTTCGGACTAGCGTGATCGCTTAATGGACTAGCATGCTCACTTAAAGGCTTGGGCCCGAGTTTCTCGGCTTTCCAGAGAATTATTTTTTGAAATCCATACGAGAGTTGATATCGTAAAATTACTTCGTAACTTTGTTGCAAATTGGTTTTACTATACAATGTAATTTTTCGAGACAAACTGTATGATGAGAATATCTAATTTATTAATTATAAGGAAATTTCGTTAATTAAAAATTTAGCAACTATTTTGTAATCTTCTGACTCAACAAAATTAGAGTACGCAGTTTAAATCAGTCATAACAAAGTTACGAAGCGATTTTACGATATCGGCTCCCATTTATGTTTTAAAAAATAATTGTCGTTAAATGCGAAGAAACTCGGGCCCATGCTCTTAAGAGGAGTCCTCGACTGGCGCATGGACGGCATTGCAGCGTGTTGCACATATTCGTTTTACCGCGAAACAGCTTAACTTGCACATATAATGTTTATCAACGAAAAGAACACACACTTGAAACAATGCTGTTATGATTTTAATAACTCAGAACGCTTGTTAGAAACATGATTTTCGGGCCTCTCAAAATGGCTAAAAATGAGTTTATTAGACTGCTGTAACTCCAAAAATATTACTTGAATTCGTAAAGTGCAAAGCGAAAGACATGTATTGGTCTGTAAAAAATATTATTAAAAAATAAAATGTTGTGGTCACCGCTTAAAGTCCCATAGTAAAAAGACTACAAGGAAAACCTTGCACGCCAGTTTGGCGCTGCTAATAGAGGCGATATGCTTCTCGTCAAGTGTGGGACACTGGCTCTTATCGCTACGCTGTTCCCACGCGTCAAAACTCGACACCGGCGAATACTCCTCTTAAGAGTTTTCACGTAGCAAAAAAAAATAATAACTTAACTTAGCACGACATTGTGTTCTTTTTATAGACGTTATCTCTGACTTCATTATCTTATCCATTTGTAAACTACTTTAGCTTACATAGTTTTTCCATGGCGGCGTGTCAAAGTCAGAATTTACATTTTATGGGAACATATAAATAATAAAAACCAAGAGACTCTCTAGAATGAAATAATTTATACTGAAACAAGCCATACGCTAAAATATTTGAAAACTAAAAATAAGTTATATTGTCTTTTTTAAAAATTGCCGTAAAGGATGCAAATTGCCAAAATTTTCAGAATAAAAAAAAACAGAATGGGTTTTCATTGTATGTTTTTAAATGCATGAAAGCGAAAATGTAGTCAAAAGTAACATTCACAAAAAGATCACTATGCCGTACAAATATGAAATTTTGTATTTTTGCCACGTAAACATCATTTAGCTTCCCCGTTGTCATTAACAACCCACTAAAAATAATTAACTTTCACTTAACACAGTTCAGTTTCCTTACTTCTAAAGTTAACATCTATAAAAATTATTCAAATGAAGGGGCGCAGCGGCAACCTAATGAATTAAATTTTGGAGAACCTGTATTCGATCCCTCGCTTCAGCCATCCTGATGTCGGTTTTCCTATGTTACTCTAAATCGCTTCAGGCGAATGCTGGAACATTCTACCTCAACAAAGAGCCATGGCCGACAACTATCCCAGTGTGGATCATTGTGTGATGTTGTGTCTTACAGAATCGAATGACTTTACTGTCGACAAGAGTCAGGCCCAATAACAATATTATGGAAAATATCTTAAACGAATGAAAAATGTACGACATAATGTATACTTAGTCATGTCTCACTTGGGTAACATTGGGGGTCAAACTTGCTCCACTTTCCTCGGAACACGCTTGATTGCTTGGAAATTCGTGAGCTTATTCTTTACACGAAACTGTGATATTCCTCCCAATCACATTCAGCGTTACCTAACTCTGCTCATCTTGTTAGGCTGTATATAGCCTTAGTCCGACGTCTCGTGGGCAAATACATTTTTCACAAAATACTGCGTCCACCATTTACCATCTGGAGATGAGAAATTTTTCTTCCTCCTTCCCCCACCATTCCCAAAAAACATACCGTAAAATTTCCAAAACATGCGAACTTATTCCGATTTAATTTTCATTTACTTTACATTTTATTGCATGTAAGTCAGATGTATCTTGGTGCACGCCAGTATGAAAACTCAAAGGAACTTATATAACCTTTTGTATACATAGCAGTTTATTCTTTTGATATCTTAATGTTAAAATGTTGCACCTTATAAATTAAGAAATACTGTGAACTGAAAAAAAAGATTTTATTTTAATGAATAACACTAAACCTTTTAAACATTATCTCTTACAGTTCTTTCGTTTTGTAACGAACTTAGACCTAGTGAAGATGTAGATTTTTATTTGATTTATTTAACATTAGTGTATATTGAAACTTTTCAAAAATGTTTTAAGAATACTACCATGCAGATTTCCAGATTATCAACATAAACGAAAATGTTTTCTCCCAACTATCATCTAAATAGGATTTTTTTAATAGCAGTGTACTTATGCGTAAATAATTTTCTCTGTTTTATTCGTGACCGTTAGGTTTGTTTACATAAAGTTGATATTTAGTGTGTCTAAGTACAATTCTAGACTGAAGTAGTACGTTACGGTCTAACATACGTGTATCATAATTTTTTTTTTCTTTAGAACTTGTTTCTCGGTAACCTGTTTACAAATAACTCTGGAAAAACCAGTAAATGGCATGTAATGAAACTGCAACAAGAACATCTTAGTATTTCCGTTGTAACCTGTTTCATGCCACTGAATATGTTTCACTTCTAAAAAATCCAACCGGTCTATAAAGAAACTAAAAATAAAGTTGGTTTATTTCCATTGTTCTGTGCTCACTCAATTTTAAGAAATTTTCGATTTTCACATTTTATTCAAAACAACTCGAGTATTGTTTGCCGAATTTAGTCGGATACAGGATTTTGTAAATTAAAATTTAATCAACTCCAGTTAACCTTGTCTGTATTTTCTTCGCACTCTAACGAATGACCACGGTTATAGATTAACTATATTTTTTCTGATTAGTCTGAGTTTTTGAGTCTTTGAAAATATGAAACGAATGGTCGTGAACACATTATTGTATTCATAAATGTATACTTCATATACACAATTCAAAAATATTTTTTAATGTATCAAATTCCAGGCTCAATACGTGTACGACGACGTTTATAGAAATGTCGCAACTCACACACAAGTATTAATGATCAAACCTCTCGTAACACTGGGAATATGCATTTCTGTAGTTTAAATTATTTACGATAACAATTTTTTTGGACATACGCTGTTGCGGGCGAATGTTGACGTATTGCAGAAACACCCAAAATAAATACCTGAATCATAAAACAAAGGAAGAAAATCAAGTAAGGTGTTGTTGCCTTGAGAAGCCTATTATTTTCTCGTCTGTTTTTTATCTGTGTTGTGTCTTGTCTGTGTTCACGTCCATTCGTGTCTCGTTATTTGTGTTGTCGTTCATCCATTTAGCGCTTTTCTCGCACGTCCCATTTTTGTTGGTTTTTATCATTTTTTAGTCCGTATTTTGTTGTTTTGGTGTCGTCTTTCTCCCGTCTACTATATTCCACTTAAATCTTAGTATATTAAAAGATGTAATTTATAATTTTATGCAATAAACTTAAAAAAGGAATGAATTTTGTGGTGTTCATATCTGTTTCTGTCCTTGTGTCATCTTCTGGGATATGACTGCATTACTTTCAGGAATTATCTGTATGTTTTATGTATGTTGACTACAGCTTTCTGGCTTTTTTTTTTGCTAGTTTTTTTTTTTTTTGTTTATTGTGGGTGTTTCTGCAAAACGGCAACATTCGGCAGCAATAGCGCATGTCTAAAAACAGTTATGTTTATAATACGAAACCATTGCAAGAATAGTTTAAAGATCATTGTTAATATTATTAATAATATTATTATTAAAGCCTTCGCTTGGTTTTATACTATACTAGGTGTATCCGTGATGGTTTGGAATATTTCTTTATATATTTTTTTCTCTTAATATTGTGGGTTCTCCGCTCTGCTCCATCTGCGCCCTCCAAATACACTTTCTGTTGCAGAAAACTTCGTGTTGACGCTCAACAACAAACCAAAGATTTTTCACTAAAATTTTTGGATGCCCATTTTGTCCCTGGACAGTATTTTGCCCTTTACCCTTCCAGCAAAGACTAAATTTTTATTTGCAGAAACATTCGTTTGTGTATACAGAACAACGTACGAGGTCGTCGTGTGTAGGTAGTGTAGTCTTGGTGCCCTCTCGTACACTCCGTTCAAGATTTTAGCGACCACGTGTAGTATGTCTAATAGGCCGGTGTATCACACGAAATAAAAACATTTTTTTACTGTGAATAATTCTGGGAAAACAATTTTTGCTGGTTGGTATAATCTACTTGTGATACTTACTGCCAAACGTTCCAGCCCCTTCTCCTTCTTCTTTTCCTTTTCCCCTCCCACTTAAAGTATTTAACCGCCGACTTTAACAAAACGGTTTATATTTCTGTAACCAACAGACGTAACCGGAAAAACTTATTTTACATTTCTTAAAGTATGTTTTGAAATTTAAAAAAACTGACTGTATTAATCAGTTTAGCATACAAATCGTGCTATCTATTTTCACAAATTAACACATAAAATAAAAATCGCAAGAAACGTCACACACATTTAGAGTACAAGTAAACAAAAATCATAAAATATTCAATATTCTTAATCATATGACTTAGGTAGCGTAAAATACATATTAATTGAACTTGTAAACAAAAATAAATGTTACTATCATCGTTCACATATGATAATAATGACGAATAAATTTCAAAAAAACATAATTCACTGAGATGCTACAACGGTACAACGTCTGGGGACAGTAGATATTGCTAACACATGTTCAACTTGCTGTTTACTTGTTGTCATGGGACAGTATGCCAGCGATCGAAATAATTAGAAATCGTAACTCCATGAATTTCACTTTTTTTATTGTACTTGCTTTTCGGTTTGAAAATTAAGTTTCCCCAGGTAGTAAGTTGCTTAAACGTAGCAGAAAATTATGTACAACGTTTTAGGTAGTTACATAAGAATTATTCCGAAATAAACGGCTCTTGGATATTTCAAGTGGTTAGATAACTGTGGAAGGTTAAGGTTAAAATAAAGTAACGTCTGTTCCCCCCTTAAGTAGACTTATAAAAATTCTTACATTAGATTTAAGACATTTGTGTTTTTATCAATTTACCGTGAAAATCACGATAGCTGTCGTTGAGTTCGAGATTTATTAACGATTAATTGAAAACACGTCTCATCTCATTTCAGCCCTTTTCGCCCACTTTGGGGAATAATTTAGAAAAATTCAAGAAGTACGTTTTTACGTATTTAAGTAGGCCTAATCACTATGTTTCTGTTAAAGACATACGATAAATAAATGGCAACATGACAAAAACATTTTCACTCTATTTTTAACCTTTGGGGTTAAATTTGGAAAAAAAAATTCCTTCAAAAAACGTTTTTACGTAACGATCATCCTGAAGCAAAGTTTACTTCGTTATCTCGACTTGTTCGATAGATATGGATGAATAATCGAAAGTAAATTTTCATATTGAATTTTCAAATATGTTGAAATCGTTTGTTAGAAGTTTTCATGAAAATTAATTTGAAGCAAAAATAACGTTCCGTTCGGTTCAAGCTATACAGACAATTCATAAAAAAACAAATCTATCACACTATCATTATCTAGGGGGCTAATTCTAAGAATTCTTAAATGTGCCTTTAAGTATTTAGGCTATACAATAATTACTTGGAATAAAAAAGCAGTGCTATATCTCAAATGGTTCATTAGATATCAAAAAGTAATCGATAAAAAATTTCACATATTTTCACCCTCATAAGGGTTGTATTTCTTGAAACCATTTAATTAGGGTACCTATGAGTGTCCCACTTATTAAAAATATCACGATGGTAGCTCATCCTATTCGAGTTCTATTGACGAAAAAAATCATTTCCCACCTTTCATTTCGTTAGAGTTTTAACTCCTTAGTGATTGCTTTTGCAATAAGGGGAACACCACGCTTAATTGCTACGTTTCTAGTTCGAGCTGATTGGCCAAATTATTGGGCTAATGGTAAATACGACTGACATTCGCATACACAGACTAGTAGTCCGCCTGCGGCCTTGCCCACATGTAACAATTGTGTACTACATTATGTCGGTAGTGTTTTAAATAAATAAATAAATAATATATATAATCGATATAATTGCAGGTTTAACTCCACTCTCCATAGATGTATAGTGGAAATTCTAAATGATATAAGTGCCAAGAGACGTCGAATTGAGTTAATTACACAAATGAACTATGTGGCGTTGCTTATGCGTTATTGTAAAATCTAAGAGACAATAATTTTCATAATAGTTTTAATTTATGATCGTAAAAAGATTTCAAATCCCGTAAGTACGCATGCTCTTGCAGTGCTGTTTTTCCACTTGACTCATTAACATATTTTTGGCACTTAGATCATTTAGAATTTCCACTCTATAAATTATTTCCCAATGGCCATATTTGCTTTTAGGCTCATCTTTCTGGAATAGGTCACAAACTAAAATTTCCCCGTAAGAATTCATTAATGATATCCTTCCTTGTTAATCTCAGATAACGTTTTAGGATTTACGTAAACATCATTCAGAACAAACGTTGGCCATTCAATTAAACAGATTAATATAAAGTTATATTCAATACTAAATTTTAAAAAATTAAATGTTACTTATTTAAGGGTTGAGATTCCATTACGTTTACGTAAAATTTCAGATATTTGTAAAGTGATCAAATTAAAGTGAAACTCTCGAAGTTAAACCTTTGGCTTACTGGTTCGGCGACAAGGTACTAAGCTTATTTGAGAGGCGAAGATTGGCGTTATGTTACAGGTAGGGGAGTTTGACTGGAGCGTACACCAGCAAGGGCTGATACTGGGCTCGTACTACTGGTGCTATGTGTTGACGTTGTTGCCAGCCGACTTACTGACTCAGCGTCTAGGTACCAAGGTTGTCTTCGGCGCCGCCAACCTCATATCATCTCTTGGAGCGCTACTGACACCTGTTGCAACTCGCCATCACTACGCAGCGCTGATCGTCGTAAGGGTGATCCAGGGCCTCGCATCCGTGAGTTATGATTATCTGATTGTTGTAACTAAGTGTCTTCCGTAGGTTTACGGCCGATATTATAAACCTCTTTCGAAAGTTAACCAACTGCTATCCCCATAAAGAAAGCATTGGTGAGCAGTTGGTTGTCTTTGGAAAGAGGTCTATAGATACGGCCCTTAGAGTGGTGCTTGTGGGTAGAATAGAATTAGAACTACCTGCGTGCGCTTAGAGATGATGGAGCAAGTAGTAACTAGTGAGTGACAGTCAGGATTCTGGTTCATTGCTCGCTGGCTTTGTCTTGATCGCCACAGTTGTAATATGAAAGTACCAACGAGCTATATAGTTAACATAGAGGGGCGGAAACGCTTCCAAAGTAAAGTCCAATGGAACGGCTGTTTTGACCCCGGAAAACATGGCGAACAGCAGTGTGGCCAACATTATGTTAAAAATCCGTCATCATGTTCACATAATATCCGTTACTTTTTAGCTCCATTATATTCCCGCTTAATACAGGAAAAATTGTCAATAATTATTGCAATATATTATACTGTAATAATGTTTATATTAGCATAATCGCTCTCGTCTCTCGACCGGAAATAAGAGTCCGCCAATTTATCTAGAGTCAAAATACCACATTCAATTGGGCTTCACCTCAGAGCCTTGGAGATTGCTGTTTCCGCCCCTCTATGTTTACTATATAGCTCGTTGGAAAGTACACACAATATTTTCTGCAACAGTATGATAAAATTGTACCAGTCGATAACTGAGCAAATTCACTTCAATTGCCCTGGATGAACTTTCCGCCTTGCCTTAAGAAAACTGCGTTGATGCCCCATTTTACACTATTTGGTTAGCCTAAATGACATACGAAAGGATTTTAGCCAAAGAATAACATATTATCAAGATACTGGTATGCACGCAAACAGTGTTATTACAAATAGTTCTTGATATCGACTCTTTTCTGAGAGACCTTCTGACTGAAGTCATTTTTCGTGTACGATGTCTAAAGGCACCACGATGCCTATGTTGGATATTATATTCTTATACTATATCGTCTGCGCTTCCTGAAATTCTGCTTTTTTATGCTCGAACATGAGTCGCACTTTCGTTTGTGAGATTCGTATAAGTACATAGTCTGTACTGTCGATGCGTGCGAACTGGAAGCAACATGTCCAAATTATCAGTATCGGAAAGGGTTGCAATATTTGATAAATGATTGAAGAGAAACAGATTAATATAATTGTAACATCGCGTCTGAAAATCTACCTGATTTTAACCAGTCGCGTCTCTGGATGGCCTGTAATTTAGCTTGTAAAACGACTCTTTACAGACAAACACACATTTTCAACACAAACTCTCAATTTTTATTATCATTCACTTCTGTTTAACAAAAACTTTTTACTCTTTTCTTTCTCTACCTCCATGGTATATTAACACACAAAAAAAAGGCAAACTTTGATATAAATAGTCTTGTAACATTGTCTATGTTCCGAAACGTAACAAATATGTTTAATGAACAAAGAAAAAATTTTAAACAAAATATTTAAAATTTACTGAGAAAAGAATCAATCTATATTATTAGTAATTATAATTTAGTGTAATTTTTGTGCATAATTTAGTATCGTGGAAACAGTAATTTAAATTTTGGGTCGCAACTACACTAAAAATTCCTAACATTTTAAATAATATATTGCAACTCACTACATATTTTTCGTATATGGTGTTTGGAAAAAATGGTAACTGAATTACTGAAACGTCGATATAATTCACTGCGTATCACAGAATATATCAACAATAGCACACTTAACCACATCTACGCGCTATATTGAAGCATTTCCAACGTCACTTAGGTAACTCTGTAACAAAAATGGAATTATGTTTATACGTATCGAATATTGGTAGTTATTTGAGCGTGGATTGCAGAGTCAAGTGAGGAAAATCTTGAGGTAAAGGTGAAATTAAGGAGAACTTGAATAAAATCTGAGTGTTTTCCATTTGCATTGCGCAGTCAGGAAACTGCGATATCTCAGTTGAGGTGGAGTGGTACAACAATATTCGCGAGAAAAGTGATATCTCTTCGTGCATCGACTTACGAATGTAGCTAAAATGTACATTATTTCCCATTTAATACGCACAAAACTTACATTGCAGTGATTTGTTAACTTATATTTAGTGTTTCGCATACTGAAAAGCTGAAAAAATGCAAAATAAAAATGATATACAATACGTCGTCGATTGTTTTTATAAAATGGAAATGTAACCACTTTGTTTATAAAATGTATCGTAACCATTTTGTTTGACAAAAAAAATTACAGTAAAAAAACACGACATCGCTTTCATGTAAAAATGTACAACGAATATAAATTGTGTTGTAAATGCCAATGCCATCTTTCATTTACACCATGGTTACGTTCCTTCTCTAAAATATTACCAATAAATTTAAAATAAGAATATTTATTTCCCCCATGTGGCATCCTAACCTCAATTTACGGCCGCCATGATTTATTTCCAGCCTTTTTAATTCCTAAGGAAGGTCCGAGGACACCTTAAGAAATTCTTAATTTTTCCTTAGATTTCACTCACTTTTCGTCTCTGAAATGAAAATTTCTCACAGTTCACTCAGAGGGGCCTTAGATTTTTCTCAATATGACTGTGCAATCGGCCCTTAGTTTGTTTCAGTTAACATTTTTTAACATCCTGTATGTTTGAGTAATAAATAAATAAATACTTTTACAAAACTTGACGTAAACGTATGAGTGCAAAATGTCACACCAAAAAGCAGCCGTGTTCGTAACAATTGAACCACGAAGTCTAATGCGATCCATTATTTTAATTCATTGTTGGCTCGCAGAAATCAAGTTACGCTACAAAAACAACTAACGCATGAAATTAATTTGACCGGCAGCTTCGTCTACGGACGATAGACGGCACAGCATACCAATTTCAGTACACGGGTACATGCAAGTAGTATGAAAATGGCGGATCGGGGACAGGGGCTGGGGGCTGTGGTTGTGTGGTTGACCTTGACCTTTGACCCCGTGACCTTGACCTTTGACCCCCTGTAACCCGACACCCCGGCGCCATCTTGTTTCCGGCCGCCATCTTGTTTCCGACCGCCATCTTTAATGATGTCAATTTTCGAAAAATAAAAAAAAATTAAAAATTCAAAAAAAATTTAAAAATAAAAAAAAAGTTTAAAAATTCTGCCATCTTGTTCCGACCGCCATCTTGGAGGTTTCTTCCGAGTCTTCCAAAAAATTTTGATTTTACATTCCATCCTAACCCCACATGCATTAAAAATTAATTTAATAAAAATAAAATCATTTTAATAAAAAAAACTATTTAATAAAAATAAAATAATTTAAAATATTTTAAATAACAATTATTTAGTTAAAAAAATACATCGGGTATACTCGGCCCAGCTCGTTAACCTTCGGCAATCTTCGGCCATGCTCGGCAACCTTCGGCTCGACATTCGTAAGGTTCACATGATATGCAGTATACATGTATA
>PNEQ01089579.1:0-13597 GCA_003012365.1 Medauroidea extradentata
AGAGGTAATATTATACAAGGGAGAAGTAACTTTATTACGTGAATCGATATGTTATCTATGCCAACCGCAGAACTTTTTATACGACCAATTGCTTTACTAATGTCCTTTGAAGTTACGTTACAAAATTCGAATGTTTCTTGTGAATATAGCTTTTGCAGACATAGTTTTCTCAACGTAATATCTTTAAGTCCCGTAGCCATGGGAATTACATTGTTTAAGAAAAAAGAATTAAATTCTGTTGTACTGAAATCGCACGTGCTTGGGGTTTCTTTCTTACCCAAACCTAACCCCCGCTCAAAAAACAAGACATGTTACTGCTCCTAATGGTTCACGCCGAAATTTCTGAAAAATTAGATTGTACACTCAGTACACTAGTCACTATACAAAGGAATGGCCCGTTAAAGTAATTACTTAGCATAAACATTACACCATATTTGGAGTTGCAGTTGGCACAGTGGGGAAAGCATTCACCTCCCACCAAGGTGATCCAGGTTCAATTCCTGGTAGGGCCGGTCCCATAATTTTTGCACGTGGGGATCGTGCCGGACGATGGCACTGTTCAGCTGGTTTTCTCGGGATGGCCTGTTTCCCCCGCTCTTTATTCCAGCACTGCTTCCTTCTTCACATCACGTCAGCCGTTCCCAATGCTAAAGACCTAGATAAGTGCTGGCCAAAATCTCTTCTTCTTCTAATCATTACAACATATTTAATGTTACTTTTAATTTAATATTATTTATAATGAACATAACTAACTCACCATACTAGCAAGAGTGTATTTTTTAGTAACATATTGTATGTACTGTACGTTCCACCTGTTATTCTCATTTACATAAGAGTGCAAGGAAACAAATCTTACACTGTTCCTGTAAGAAACTGAATAAATAATGTATTAATGTCAAAGTATTTTTAGCTAGGAAAGTTTTGACAACTACAAGGAGGCCATTTTATTTTCAACTCAATGTTCGAAATAATTTAGTTACCTCTTCAGAACTTTTGGAAGCCACTTTGTTATACTTTTAACTACTATTGTACGTTTACAGTATACTTGTGAAAAATTTTTTACGTGAATTGTGGGGTTTTCGCAAAAATATATTTCTTACTGAGGGAAGGAAGGCAGAAAAGGATACCCAAAGAATTTACTGGAAATATTTTCTTTCTCAATACTTTTCTAAAACTTGCATTATTAGATCCTTAACATCATCTTGCACCATTTAGAATTTTTAAAAATTAAGAAAATTGAAGAAAAAGAAAATTTATAATAAATTATTTTAATGTTATGAAATGCAGAAAAGTTATCAAAACTTTTATTAGAGTCTTTTTAATTTGGTTTTTGAAAGATATTGAAAATATAAATGCTAATTAGTATGTTATTGTATTAAAATGAAAACCATGCAAACGAAGCTGCAGACAAAAGGCATGTATCTTATCACTATCAAACTTATTTTGTTTTATTGAAACAGGGATTCCTTATTTAGCACGAACTAGAATTTGGTTCCATAGTTCATTGAATTATGGCATCGAATTATGTAGCTAACTGGGAAAAATAAATAAGTAGAAGTGTTGTTTGCTATTATAGTTTTTATACTGAGCTATACATTTTTATGAACTTGGAAAAGTTTCAGGTAAAAATATTAAAACCTCACACATTTATTTCAAAATGGCATAGTATTATGAATAAATTAGCACCACATTACAGTAGACATTGTGCAACATCTCCATACTGAAAGAATGAAGTCGCACTTAAAACTTGAATGCTTAACCACGTAAATTTGAATTTTGTTGGCAGCTCTTCAGCATGTGCGTTCTAGTATTCTCTCTCATGGATCACTCATTGTAAACTGTTTGATTTTTCCATATCGTCCTACCATATTTGCTATTGTTATCTGAATATTACACAGAATCTTGTCTACCGCACAAAAAATTCGAATTTAATGGACTCACACTTTTCACTAAGATATAGTTTAACAACTGTGACAATTTTTAATAGGCCACATTGGCGTAAGTTGTGTTCCAGTTCCACTGGTAAGGACTCTTGACTGGCCTCGTGCCCTTCAAAAATGCATTGAGGGTTATTGCACTCAAGGACAGTTCCAATTCAAGTGAAATGATGAAATGCACGTCAGAATTTTCTTATCACATTAATTTTATAATGGGGGAATTAATAACTCAGTTTTCGTGTATTTAGTACACACTTAAGTGAAGACAGGTTTCTGGATACAGAGTTAATTGCCTGGAGGTGACGGGGACGGCCTTCAAGACCATGGCCTGGCACATTCTTGAATATGCTGAAGCACAGTGGAGTCCACACAATTAAGTGGAGGTACAGGAACTATAGGAAGTGCAAAGAAGGGCAGCCAGATGAAAGGTAAGTGAAGAAGACAGATTAAGACTGGAGAGGATAAAAGTAATTTCAAACCATCAGTGATGACGAGGGACATGGGGTAGAACACACTTAAGGACAGGAGAAGGGTAGGAAGATGGTTAAGGATGAGCAGGATAGTGAAGTAGTACGGAAAACACTGGGTGAACATCTAGAAAAGGGTATACACAGAGGTAGAAGAAACAACAGTAGAAAAATATAGCAGGTCTGGTTGAGAACAGAGTGGGGACTACAGCAGATGTTGGTTATAACCTAGGATGGTCAAG
Source organism: Medauroidea extradentata (assembly GCA_003012365.1). Classification (NCBI taxonomy): domain Eukaryota; kingdom Metazoa; phylum Arthropoda; class Insecta; order Phasmatodea; family Phasmatidae; genus Medauroidea; species Medauroidea extradentata. The sequence goes on from PNEQ01089579.1 coordinate 2,647, forward strand.
GAGTGGAATTTGTTGCAGGAGTCAGGAGGTGTCTTTGAGAATAACGAGATATTTACGAAAGGAGGAAGACAAGATGTAAAGAGGGCTGTAAGGCATACCACTGAGCAGTAGTCAAGTTGCAAGTCCTTATTATTATCATCACTGCTACCAAGAGACCAAAGGCATATGAGGAATTACGGGAGGTCAAAAGTAAGTGTAAAAGGGTTTATCGCAGATTATTAGAAAATATTAATAAGGGTAATATTGCTACTGTGCCCAAATTGCTACACCGACGCTAATGTTTTTACCGTCCCCGATAGAATAAGAAAACCTGACTTGTTTTAATAATATAAAAACGACTTAAAGTTTCCCTCGCAATATGTCTCTCAGACTCGCCTTTTCATGAAAATATTCCCTGTAACTTCGGTTTGATTAGTAATTTCGTCGGCACACTTTTCCAGCCACGCCACACCCTCTCCTAAAATTGTACTTTATTTATTTCCGATGCTCACCGAGTGCTGTCTCGGGAATCTTCGGGCGAAGAACTTCGGGTGTATTCGGGTACTACCTTCGGGATTTGTCGGCGTGTATCCCGGGCGTCGTGAAAATTAGGCTACCTGTGCGACAGCATTTTGGCTAATGATTACATGGTTTATATTAGTTTACTCAGTCAGCTTCGCTCGTAAATCCTAGTGAGGGAATATGTGTATTGTATTCCATTTATTCTATCTAGGATTCCTTCAGGTTGAGCTGTGAATACGGCGCCCTGGTGGATGGCTCCATATATTGACATGCTAAGTGTATCGCACCCTCAATACAATACCAACACAACTAGAAAAAATCAACATTTGTAAGTTATGTATGTAGTGAAATTGAGGATTGTTTTCTCTGCCTAATGCAATACTAACACAACGGAGAAAATCATTCAAAAATTAAATTAAAAGTCTCGTTTTTAGCATATTTGCAAAGTAACAGTAATGATTAGTGCCAATATTAAAATTTCTACTATTTATGTAGCATGAGGATAAACAACAGAAGTTATTTTTCAGTGCAACACTACCGTATTTTGCGTTATGTTCATATCACACTGTAATAATACAAAAATCACAAAGTATGCAGGCCTACGCGTGATGCCTGCGTTTATCGTAAAGTGAAATATTTTCAGTTATGTTAGTATTGCACTGGGGATGCGATATTACCGGCGTAGAACATTCGAAGTGAAGAAATAAGTCGGAATACTCCAAATAAGTACCTACGCAACACTCCTGGGGTTACTACCGAGCGAGGTGGCGCAACGACGACATTAGGCCTACCGACTCGCATTCAGTATGACCCGAATTCGTTCCCCAGCTCCAGCGATCCCGATTTCTGTTTTCCATGGTTTCCCGACATCTGCCCAGGCGGATGCTGGAATGGTTCCTTAAACTAGGTAATGGCCGACTCCTTCAGAATTACTCGTATGTTTGTAGACGACCGGTATATCAGGCTTTATTGACGTGCTTTAACGTTTTGTTTTCTCATTGTTTTGTTATTAGTTATTTTATGTAGATGTTGGTTTCCTGCGACTCAGCAACATTCCCTAGTAATAGCATATCTAACAAAACACTTCTTCAGTTTATCATACGTACTCGTTGCAAATTTCATCCAATGATCACATAATCTTGATGTTGAAATTAAGGAAGAGTTTTGGACATACGTCACTGCAGCAAAGTGTATGCAATGGTGTACATACAAAACTCATCTTTAGTTTCTAACGTGTCCCTATTGAAGGAGTCGTTCAAAAGTAATATCTTCACGTAGAAGTTAGGAAACAAACACTTTTAGACAATTTGTATAGGAGACCCTTAGGTGTAAGCTTTATGCACTCTTGTAAAGCTTTAATATCTGCCCATTTAAAATGTGTATTTCCTTAAGGATCTATGCAAGAATGTTTTATTTAGAAGCCCTTATGCCTGTTGACAGAAAATATTATTTTACTTTTTTGTAGAAGTAGACATATTTATTTGCAGAAACTCTGAACACACACACGTGCAGGAAGGGCGTGTAGTCTCTGGAGAAAGCACTGACACATTGCTGCTGGAGAGGCAGTAGTGTCACAATTTTTAATTAGATCTGAGACGGCCAAAAACCCGTTCATAAAACGCAGAAGGAAAATCGAGTGTTTGAATTAAACACTTCAACATTGTATAGTCTAATGTGTGCCGCCAGACGGCAAAATCAGCCCCTTGTCACTTGACCTTGCTTCACCCCATAACACCCCGATCACATCTTTGACGTCACTGCCACCATAAAACCACCTATTTGTGTAGTTACCAAGAGTGCACCCATGCCACAGTGTGCTCACTGATAAATAAATAGTGCATCTGAAAGGCCAAACTTTTCTCACTGACGGCTATCAGTCTTTTTCAGAAATATCAAGTAGTTTACTTGCTAAGTGTGTGCAAGGCCTACCACGTTGTTTAAAACTTTTCAGTGAACTCATATGAATGAATGCTACATAAATTCTCAGTGTAATTTCTTGAGATTATTGTAATATGTTATTTTTACGAAAGCGTAAGTATAAATTTATTATTAAAATAATGGTTCCTTCACGTAATTACGTCATCAGTTCAATTTATGCATTTCACTACAATTGAGCACAGAGACTGGCCACATTAACTCCACAAAATTCAGTGGCAAATATTCAAGGAATTTTCCTGTGTAATAATCATTGAATTGTGCAAAGTCGTGTAAAATGAATTTCACAAAGTAATTGAGCAAGAAATCGAGGTAGGCCACGTAGCGCTTGCTGCTGGCTTCTCAGTCTAGCACAGGGGTAGCAACTCTAAAAACAGAATCGTTACCAAGAGTTTTTTTTTTTAAATAGTTTTGTCGCCATCTGCTAACAGGTAGGAAGATATTGTCATAGCGACAGGCCAGCAGTCATTGTTTTGTAGAATTTTAATGTATGTTAGAATTCACTAATAAACAGACAGGACACACGTTTCAAGAACATAAGAAACATATTAACACATTTTTGACTTATTAAAACATGTGTGGTTTCACTATATAAATAAAGGGATGGTATGACTTGAGAAGCCCCTCCCCACACAAGATAAGTTAACTAGCATTGTCATAAATTTTGGCTTATTTTACAATCTCGTCTTTTAAGTATAATGTCTGGTATGTTTTGGTAGTAAAAATTAATACTTATTTTACTGCTGGTAAGTTAGATTACAAAGTTGTAATGCAGCTGTTTCACTTGTGTTAAGTCTATTCTTTTATTAGAAATCATAAGATCACAGCGTTTATAGTATATTTGTAGCACGAATAGGCCCATCCTCAACCGGCTTTGCAGTCGTTATTGACCACGATGCCAATGTTTCAATATCTGTTATTGTGATAATTTAATGAAGTCCAATATGATTTAAGATTTATTAAGTGAAAAACGAATTTCATTGCCTCAACTCTTTCACAACTTTCTAACTAACATGATACTATTTTTAATAATACGGTAATCTGATTCAGCCATATAGATGTTTCTGAATTGGGAATTATACTTTCACACACGGTACATCATGTTAAATATTTACAATACAGTAAAAAGAGTCCTTCAAAATAAAAATACAGAAAAATATTTACGAAAACGAAGAAAATAAAATAGAGTAATTATCGTCTGGAACATATTTATAGTCTGAGATGGCACCCAGACTGAGTGATTGGGAGACAAATGGGTGTCATTGACAGAAGGGTAGGTATCTGCTAGTATAAAAGAAGAAAAAGACAGAAAATACAATAACACGCTTTCTTTTAGACAGTTTTATAAAAAACAAATTACTAATGGGTTTCAATACATATAGGTATTCACAAATGATGCGTCTAGGCTCTATAAGTAAATTAAGTGTTTAATTCAAGAGTATGCATTATAAACAAAGGAAACTATGTGACAACACTTCACTGAAATCAGTATGTTTTAAACAATCGTATTGGTATTGAAATATAAAAAATTCTACTCTGTCAAAAGGATACTACTTTTGTCTTCATTATAAAAATAATAATTTATATGATAACTATTCATTGAAAAAAATAGAATATAAAAAGCATTTAAAACCTGTGCTAATTTATTGAATAGGAATGCTCCTTAACATCCCCAAAGCTATATTCACCAGCCACGTGCATTTTCAAACGCACCAGGCTAATGACTCCCACAAGTTATGAGCGGGTAGTCTACTTTAAAATCCTACATAGTGTAAATTTCGGCTTACATCAACCAGAAACGTCGGCAAGCCATGAGAATAATCTTTATATCGTCGCATACCGCTGTAATTACCGGCCCATTGCGAGAAGCGAAGAGCGATTGTGATGTTTAGTGTGTGAGTGTTCACGATTAAATTGGCAGCGAAGAACGAGGTGAGACCGGCAGGTAAAGGAGAGATTGTGCTGCAAGTGTGAACGACAGTGGGACTGTTGGAGTGCTGCGAGTGTTGGAGCAGACAAACAGGTTAGAATGTTGCGAGACATTTCTGAAAAAAAAAAAAAAAAAATTCATTATATCGGATGATACATATGAAAAAAAAGCCTTAATAATTGTGAACCAGAGTTGAAATTTTTTTATTTAAGGCTGATTACCTGTTTGAATCGGATAATGTTGACCAAAGTGTGAATCAGAAGGGTTGTGTGGTTAATGTGGTTTTTCAATAGATAAATAAATTTTATTTAATTCGTTTGTTTATTATCCAAGCCATTTATCCCAATCGAGCCTGGCTGCGTCCAGGACACCACATATCTTACATGGTGTCAGGAGTAGGATGCAGACATTTAAATTTTAATAACAATGAAGTGAATTGCTTTTTCTTAGATTAGGCAAGATAGATAAATTGACATTACTTAGGTCTGAGGAGCACCTGCAGACTGAGTATGTGCAACGTTAAAAAGGGGGTTTATATACTCGGTACCCTTCTTCTGTCCCGAACAATAGGATTGAGCCATTTCCTGGTTGGCTGCGCAGTCATGAGTTTTTTGTTATTGGCCAATACTTTCCTGCGATTATGGCTGTGGCTTAGTTCTTTTTTGTTGGAAGATCACTTATTTTATAAATATCGGTCAAGGTAAACTTCAAGACTTGAATTTTGTGAACAATAATTTGGAAAATGGCGGCTGATATGGAAGCACCTCATGCATAACAGATGACCTATGTATCACTGTAAATAATCAAACAATCAGTATGAAAGATAATTTAAATAGTCAAATCAGTAATGTAAGTAATCAGATTACCAGTGTAAAAAATCAGATTATAAGTTTAAATAGTAAGTTTAGCAGTGCAAAATTGGCATCTGGAGTATAAATGAAACAATAGCTAGCCAAATGGATATGTGTAAACGACACTGTGAATGGCGTAATAATTATTCATTTATTTCAACAAACAAGTACTGTAAGTAAATTAGTTAACAGGAAGACAGACAGCGTGAACGAAAATGTTGAAACAATGAGATATTTCACAAATTAGACAAGAAAACAAACAGTATAAATGAAACGGTGGACACCGTTGTTGAAAAAATGGACAGTGTACTAGTGTACGTACGAGAGAATGGCTTAGAGTTTATCCAGAATCGCAAATTTCGACACAGTATGACGGAAGCAGGACTGTCAACCAGTGCAGCAGCAGATGAAGATCGCGACGACACACATACTAAACGGAGCGGTTTCGGAAAACTATGGAAACTACGAAGGATCAGGGTTCGATTACTTATTCGTCCATACTGACTTTTTTTTTTGAAAATTGTTTTCTTATACCTCTCCATGACAATGCAGTCGTGACATTATTAACACCTTACCAAAACCGTCACCGCTGACTATACTAAGAGCGTGAGGTAGTTGTGACATGTACATATCTAGAAATGATACGCCCTGAATGTAGCATAGAGCTAGTCCCAGGAGAGCAGACAGAAGCTTGTTTGCTAATTTGACCGTACTTTTCTTTTTCTACTAGTACTGAGTAAGGCGCCACATAGGTTACATATTTTCACAGAAATTCAGGAGAATCAAGGCTCGATTTCTAGCACGTCCATATTTATATTTTATTTACCAAATTTTCCTAAAATCATTAGAGGCCAGTGCTCAAATGAATCATGAGTACTGGTCATGGTTGATTCACTTCGTATTTTCCTGTTAACCTAAGTGAAATGTTCCGTCCCTGATTGTGTCTAGACCACTTTCTAACTTATCTTCATGTAATGATTTCTTATCGTATAAATCAGCCAAACTTGCTGCTTGACCCTCTTTCTTCCACCCTGCACACACATATATACATAAAAAACTTTACATACTAGCATCGCATAACTTTCATAATTCATCATGTGCACGGTCTATGAAGTTAGAGGTCTTGACACTTAGGAATAAAATGCGACGCCCTTTTTGCCACCGAGCGCTAGTAGTAATTTGGTGGAAGATTTGTCTTGTTTTTGTATTTGGCTTAGCTTAAAATGTGAAGTTGTTACCGGAATTGCGAGTATTATATCGAAGAAAATAAATGGGAACGTAATTTTGTATTGGAACATTATTTACAAGAATAACATTTTATTTTTCAATCTTTTACGTGTAGATGTACATTGCAACGATCCTAAAATTTTGTAGGGCACGAAATATAGTTTTTGTTCGAATGTGTTCACTATAACAATAATACACAATATATTTCTTCAGACTACTTTTATAAACAGTTCCACACATGCTAACGCATTTATGGACATGGAACATGTCTATACTATATCAGCTTACCTTATTAACATTATTTTATGTAAATAATTGCAACAATGTTAAAACGCGAGATGTAAACAAGACAAATCTTCCACAAAATTACTACTAGCGCTCGGCGACATGAAGGGATCACTTTCACTTGCTGGAGAGCGTACGCAGTGTCAAGACCTCTTCCTCTTAGACCGTGATCATGTGAAATTAGGTGAACACTAACACAGTTTCTCTATGTTACGAAAGTCTGTAAAATTTGCTTATGTTTGTTGGTTAAACTGCTTGATGCAGAAATGTTAATATCTTCGGAAACTAATACCCTGCGCTATAATTTATTTTATTTGCATTTGTCTTTGGGTGAAAGAGTTTATTTTATGGTCAGTGTAAACTTGTAAATGTTTTCACCATTTTAACTTTTTCTAGGCGTATATTATCTTGCTTCAGTGTAGGATTTTTTTATTTACTCCGACCAAGCTATCGATAAGCGGGGGAAAGATTTTACAGATAGGTGACGATTATCACAACGAGGAGGATAGAGTAGTGCATACCAAGGAAAGGAACAATTTTTCTATTAATTGGGAATAGACGGAAGATATATTTATCACCATCGACGAAATTTGATATTGTATGTGAATTTAATCAACCAAATATGATGAACACTGTTATTCAATTCACTGCGATGGTCTTGAGAAGCCTCAAGAAAGGAAATATCAAATTATTTATGAGATAAGAATATTCCGTCGAGAGGTAACAAAAATTGCAATATATTATCCGGGGGACGACGACAACGCTAGCTAAATTGCAGTTTAGAAGGCTGAGTTGTCGTCCAGATTGGATTCCACGACGCCCGGGGAAGAAGTTTAGATATCCAGATCGGAATCGTCGTCTCGAGAGGTCCGAAGAGACGTCTGCAGCGGAGGTCGTCGTCCAGCTTGGTTCTATAGCCTCGTGAGGGCTACTCTTACTATGCTGTTCTGGTCACCTTCCAGACCCCGTTACACACGTCGAGAGATGCTTGTTATCAAGAAAACTACCGGTAAGGCCAACTGCACGGACTTCAAAGAGGCGTACACCACGGCAACACACGTTAAAATTTTGCTCACCGATATCGAGTATTTAATTATTACTGCTACAGAACACCCATAGTAGAACCCTGAAGATTTGAAGAGTCCATCATTGGTACTTGCAAGATGTCTTAAGGAAATCTATGATAAACTAGCTGTCCCGTTGCGGCTTCGCCCGCGTGTATTATAGAAAAGTGTAACTAACTTTTGGTTACGTGTTAATTGATGGTGATACTATATTCTATATTATCCTACATTCACTGTTTATCTTTAAAACATCAAATACAAACAGATTTGTCCAGTCCACTGCACTAAGCGTACTTTTTAAATTCATCTTTATTTCTCTATAAAACAGCTGCCCGGCTGCGGCTTCCACCGCAAAACAGCTGCCCGGCATTTAACAGCTAGCGTACTCAATAACAGTGTAAAGAACGCGCGCAATACGCTTGTATGATGTCATGTAATTCCCATCGCAAAGTCTTGCACGGGATACGAACCCGTAACCCCACTCCTCCCACACCCCAAACTTTATACAATATCTGAGTGAATGCTTAAGGCCTCGATCACAGGAACATACCTACATTGTTTAAACAACAATAGCAATAAATCTCAAATTGACTACTGTTTTTAGGGTTTTTTTTCCGGCAATTATTCGAATTTTTCTCGCCGTAAAAACCATCTTTGAACTTCAACGAACATTAAAAAAAAAGAAATGGCCAAATTGGTCCAGGCGTTGTTGAGTTATGCGCTTACCAACACATTTTGCGATTCATTTTTATATTATAGAAGATATCGTATGAGTTGCAGTGTTGTATCCCTAGTCTATCGATAGTTTGATACGGTGTATAGTCAAATCACTCTCCCAATTATCCTGACACTAGGGTACACAATGTTCTTTTTAATTTAATTTGCACACCTGCCCCAAGTTAATTTCAAATTTAATTTTTGTGAACTAAATTTCTATCAGTATATCTATTACATCACACACAATACCAGCCAAATAAACAGTAAGTTCTATAATTTAAATTTGTTTCTTTAATCTACACGTACAGTTTACTTGGTTAATGGTGCCAGCCTTTATACACAACACATTATATACAAAACAACCCTTTAAAAATTTTTTTGTTTATACAGACAACACAACACAATCATTTGTACACAGTTTTTCTAGCAACATATTAATATCGGTTATAACTCTAGGTGAACCTGTACTTTTATTTAATTACTGAAAAGAGTATTATAAAATTAACATATATAACATATGTAACATAACACTAATAATAATAGTCATCAATAAGACTGCTCACAGCTTGCAAAGCTATTTATTAATGTAAGTTATAATAGCGTTCCGCGTTTGTCATCTTGAAACATTCGTTGCATCGTTTTTATGTTATCTCCAACTACATCCTCAGCGAACTCTTCTTTTATCCTTGGCACAACTACAACTTCAGCAAACTTATTTTGTCTCTTTTCCAACTACACCTTCTGTAAACTCCTTTTATCTCTTGTCCAACCAAATATTCAGAATGCAATGGGCCTTTAAGGGCGCTGTCTACCACAATTTTCATCACCATTATTTAATTATTTATTTGCACCAAGACATTTTTTTTTCTTATTTAAGACACAAAATGTGACTAAATTTGACACTTATGAAATTTATCAGTCATAGTTTTCGCGTAATGGCTTGTTCAAGTCATATTTAGCATGTTTCCGTTTTAACGACCACACTAAAACCAATTGATATACCAAACTCAAAAAAATCACAGTGGATAAAGACATTACAGGCTACAATGACATGCTCATAAAATTTAAGAAAAAAATGTGTATTTTTAAAAAAATTATTGAATTTTTTAAATTTTAATTTGAATTTTCAGCATTTTTTTTTAATTCAAATAATTTTTATTATTTATTTTTATGAGCATGTCATTGTAGCCAGCAATGTCTTTATCCACTGTGATTTTCTTGAGTTTGGTATATCAGTTGGTTTTCGTGTGGTCGTTAAAACGGATACCTGTAAAATATGACTAACAAGCCATTACGCGAAAACAATGACAGATAAAAAAATTTCATAAGAGTAAAATTAGTCATATTTTGTGTCTAAAATAAGAAAAAAATGTCTGGTGCAGATAAAAAATTAAATAATGGTGATGAAAATTGCGGTAGACCGCGCCCGTTCGGTTCCAGTCACCACCATTAATTTGATTATTTTTCGATTGCTGGAATTCTGAGAAGAAAAATGTTAAATCTGCGACTGTGCCGAAAATTTTATTTTCTTTGCGCTACGGTATAAGCTTGACAATTGAGATAGTAATGTGTGGTTAGGGGGCAATAAGTCCGACAAATTGTAACATAAAAATTTTACCCCCCATATTGCGGCGGAATGATAAGTCAACAGCTAAATCTTAATGTCTATTTTAGCACAATGTAAACAGAATTTGCATTATAATCTCTCGTTAAACATTATTTTAGTTTTTTTTATTTCTGTCAAGAAAAATGTTAATGTGTAGGGACAAGAATATCTCGCGAATTCAGTGACCATCATGTTAAAATCCAATATCCTATGTACACTCCAGCTCCGACCTTATGTCCACTAGCTGCTACTCAGTGTAACAGTAGACGGACGGATAGACGGGGCTTTAGTAAGCATAGGATAATGGATTATAGCATCAAGGTTATTGAATTAACGAAATTTTCCTACCCTTATAACTATGACCGCACCGCACACTAATATGTTGGTATTCTTTTAGACGACACTATTACATTGTCATTCCAATGGTAAAGTTGCGAATCTGAATTTTTTGATATACTGGCATTTTCATGTAAATTGCACTGTTGTTAATCAAAGCACACCACAGTAAATTACGAAAGTGTATCTCAACAACAGTCACTAGAATCGGCAATAGCAATTTTACGAAAGTGTGATATAAAGCATCTTCAGCCATGGTAAATTTGCGAATAGGCAGTTTCGCATATTTACTACACAAGATTTAACTGCAGTGACCATAGTAAAAAAGTGTATGCAATTTATGTTTTGTTTCCATAGAGGTTTTAATTGAAGCGGTTGGTAGCAATGGCAACATTATAGTGAGTTGTTTATTCTATGTTTGAGAATGCATCCAGTTGAAATGTTTAACATTACTTTGAGCAAGAAAACATAGTATTATCTTGTTTTGTGGTTATAACTG
>PNEQ01089581.1:0-13598 GCA_003012365.1 Medauroidea extradentata
TACTTATAGTTTCTTTCGACGAAAAGAATAGGCGCTTCCTCCGGCGGCTTTTGATCGGTCACGACGTTAATTATGTTGCAGGTACCGGCCGCGATCACCCGAAAAGTCCACCCACCGGTGACCCCGAGCTCGCTGTCCACCGTCCTTACAAACCCGACGACGAAGATCCCGACACCTGTCCCCCCGAGCTCACACACACTCGGCTCGTCTTAAGACTTCATTCTTAGTGCCCCGCGTTTCGCAACTTTGCTCTCCTGGGCGGCGTCCCCTTCCCGCCCCACCGGACTCATGGGGGCGGGTAGGTTCCCCCGACCAATCAGAGCGAAGCCCTGGCCCGAACATTGCGTGCGTCCCTTGTGGAAGCTCCGTATTTATTTAAAATCAAATTAAACATAGGCACATTCTCACAGCAATTACAAATAAAACACTTAGCCTAATTACTACTTGCTATCTTTAATTAATATAATTCTAGTTCAAATTACGTACGTTACACGGGGTCTGTTGGGGGAGGGGAAAAGGAGAAGAAATGTGTAGGCGAGAGAGAAAGAGAGGGGATTGTATGGCAGGGAAACAGGGGGAGGTAGGGCGCCCCCCTTCTCGCACAGCATGTGGTAAGGCCCACGCATCATCTGCTCTATTGTCGCCAGACCGGCGGGCAGTTATCCCTCTTAAAAACTAAAATCATTAGACATAAAATTATCTTAATGTTACTAGCATATTCGAGTCTGTGACATTCCACAGGTTAAAACGATACCAGACACGATACCTCTGTGATAATATTAGTAATAGTAATATTTTATACTGTTTTTATACTGGCCTATCATAGGATCCCACAGACCCCTCACAATCAATACTGAAGTTAAAATGGATGGCAATATGTTACATATGACAATAAAGGCCCCTTCATTACAATCAATCATCATAATTAACCTAAACTACATTAATTTATATATATAAAAATATCAATAAAATAGGGCCGTCACAAAGTGTAGAATGCAATGCAGTTGTTCGCTTGGACAGACCACGCATTGTAACTAGCTGGGATAGCACCGGGAAGTGACTCATGAGCGCGCCTTACATCTGGACGCATTAACTGAGTGTCCTTCAACTTGACCGTCGACCAAACTGCTGGCTGGACAGCTGGAGAAAGACGACACCGTCACATAAGTGTGACTACAGCGTGGGTTACGTCCCCCCCCCCCCCCCCCCCCTCGGTAGCAACCATTCAACATGGCAATCTCACCTAGCGAGGTGACGCAACGGAAACAAGCCGGGCTCGTTTTTTTTTTTTTTTTGGAAAAAAAGGGGGGGGGGAGGCTTAGGATCCCCTATTCCAGCCATCCTGGTTTCGGTTTTCCATTACTTCCCGAAATCTCTCCAAGCGAATTTAGGGATGTTTCAGTAGCAAAGGCCATGGCCAAGTCCTGCCCAGGTACTATCGCCTGGCTGTCGATGAGGCGGACGAGGATACTAGTCTACTTAAGGCCTTGTTACGGAGTTTTGCAGTGATTTCGAAAATATTCTTTTTATTGCTACCTAATACTCATATCAAAATTTCGCTGCACAGTTTTCACACTTATATGTTATAATTTGTAGCTGAATTTTTTTGTAGAATTATACTGAACGGTTTTTTTAGATTTCATTACCCAAAGTACCACGTTTTTCGTCGTGAATATAAGCAAAAATGAAGGAAATTATTTTTTTACTGGCGAATGGTACATTATTTAAAAAAAAAAAACGCGTCCACAGTATTGTGCATCGTGTGATTGCACATTGACTCAAATTTTTTCAAAATTTTTGGTTGAAAAATATTTGAGTTATTGGCACCAGTCTGAAAAAAACTCGGGAACTAGCCCTGCTAGATCTAGGCTCTTTCCCCGAGACGGCCTCCTTCCTGTTGCATTCATATTTGGTCCTGAGTAAACATTTTCGGGGCCACCGGCGCCCCCTCTAACTCAACGCTCGGGGCAGACTACCCCCCCCCCCTAAATCCTTCTCAGTCCACTTACCTCACATAGCAATTTTCCACGTACTCTTTAATTAATTCAAGTATTTTTTTTGTAATGTTTCATTAGAATGACACGTGTCAAAATTAACCCCTTACCGATACCGGTGCTAACTAACGGTGAAAATGATCCCTTGCCAAACTTAACATTAAGCTTGTAGTAAAATTAACCTTGCAGTAGTCGAGAGATGTCATGGGTTTGTCGGTCAACCATACATTCGGCTGCATCACTACTCAATCGCGATGTTTTTTTTTTTTGCAAGAACCTAAGAAAGTTTAATAAGAAATTATATCCTATGAGTTTAGCACTCCTCAAAAATATTATTTCAATATCAATGCTGGTACTTTCGTAATTGCTTTAGAATTGTGTCGGGTCAGTTCCGCGACGAATGTTTCCCCCCCCCCCCCATAAATGCAGTTGATTTTGAGATTTTTGAATGTTTGTTGCTATGAGAGCTTACAATAAGTGTATTGCTTTGTGTACGTACGCCATTGCTCATGTATTATTGTCCAAACTTGTGTTGAATGACAAGGTAATAAAGCTGTCTCATAGGAATTCTGTCAGCTTTTTACACAAAATACCGACATAAAGAAAACCAGATTTCCAATATGATAAAAGGTGGAACTTAGAAAACCAATAGTGGGCAATGACAGAAGACACCACAAGTTCCATTCAACGAAAAAATGCGTTGTTTCGGGAATTGCGATTTATTCTCGTCTTCAGGCTTGAGGGAGACAGCTGGTCGGAACACCAATATACGAATGAATGTAATTCAACACAAGTTTGGTCAACTAACATGAGCAATGACGTATGCCCACAAACCTATACATACTTACAGTTACATTTGTCAGTTCTAAGGGCACACATTTTTTTAAGTGTTGTAAATGATTTAATGATCTGTCAGTCGACATTTCTGGTTCGAAAATGATCCTGAAGTGTTAATTTCACAGTAAGTTATATTGTATAAACGTAGTCTTGTATGTGTGGCAGACATTACGTGATGTTGATAGAAATGGACGACTTGAAAAGAGGTGGAGCTTCAGTCAGGTGTGGGATACAATTCCTATCTCCATGGATACCGCAGCCGCACATATCCTTCATTTAGCTGTTTGGCGTCAAATGTCCCGGATGAGACGTATGTCAAGAAAATTGATTATTTGTTTGGAATTTGCCATTTTTTCAGGTAAGCATTAATCTTATGTATTTGCGTATCTTAATCATGAAGTAGAAACTACTACTTTTTACCCTTGCGTGCAAATATATGAATGCGCAACATTTTTGCTTTCTGCAATTAGCAACTAACAAATCGGCATGTTTGTAAACAAGCTTTGTTTCCCACAGTATTTCCCCTGCGGTGTGACGTCAGGGGGCGTGTACTTCAAGTCGTCCATTGTCCATGGAAAGTTATACCAGACAGTGTATTTCCCACGCCCCCGCAGAAACCTGTCGAGCTGGGATAGCGGTCACCGACACTTATCCTCGCAGACAAACCAGTTCTGCCCCAGCGGGGGCTCGCACTAGCGACACGTCGCCTTTCCGAGAAAGGAAACTTTTCATCAAGGAAATGTGTCGGTCAATACGTGGTGTGTTCAAGGCAGTTCGCGCCCCGCCTATGTCGGCTACCGTTAAGGGCGCGGTATACCGCAATTTTCATCACCATTTTCATATCTTTTATTTGTACCAGATATTATTTTTTTTTTATTTTAGACACAAAATGTGACTAAATTAGGCTTTTATGAAATTTTTTTATCTCTCATTGTTTTCGCGTAATGGCTTGTTAAAGTCATATTTTGCATGTTTCCGTTTTAAGGACTACACTAAAACCAAGTGATATACCAAACTCAAAAAATAACCGCAGTCGATAAAGATAACATGGATACCAAATGTGTTTAACTAAACTTGTTTTAAGACCTCTGGCGTGAGTGTGGCCAAAGCTACTGGTTAAGGACGTTGGTCCCGTAACAATTAATATTTTTATATTTGTGCCAAACACTTCAACTTTTGTACGTAAGATAATATGCTATTTCCCCAAATAAAAAAAAAGCCCCATAGCTACTGCATCATCATTAACCATAGTTGCTGAATGCCGGTTGTGGTATAGGAAAAAAAAAAGATATCAAAATTACAGGAACTGAAGGGTAGTATATCAACGAATTTTATGGCGTGTTTGACAAAAGTTAGTTTCGAAAAAGTCAATAACAGCTACAGTCTAAAGTAATGCAAAAGTTTACTAATTTTAACCAATTTCTCAAAAATACAAAAATGTATCCTTTTTTGTCCTCAAAGATATCTTGATGTAGCTCGTGGCATTTAGTTAGTATGAATTATCTTTTTTCTGCACGTCAATTACTTTTTTTTTAATTGGCTACACCGCAGTGGTCATTTTGTGCCCTTGATAAGTGATTACGTAAAATATGGGGTCTACTTTTATTTTGTTGGGGAGGGGGTGAGGTGACATGTTATCGGTCATTTAAAAGTTGAACAATATTTCAATAAATTTAAAATAATGAATTGTTACGGGACCAACCTCTGCGGTCTGCGGCTGGGATATAGTATATAGTTCGGCAATGCAGAATCAGCCCTACACAGGCCCCAAGAAGCGAGAGAGAGAGAGAGAGAGAGAGAGAGAGTGGAACTAGACAGAGAAACGGTGACGGTTCCAAGTCGTCTCGTTCAGTTGGCAGCCGTGCCTCGTCTGCGGCCCGGTGACTCACCCACTATTTGGGTGCCAGCCTCTGATGTCGGCTAGGAAGGTAGAGTGGGAGGGGGGGAAGTCTGCGGGGACGCCCACTGCGCGTCGGTTTACGGCTCGACCTTGCCGTTTGTTGCCCTCCGGGTTGATACCAACACATTCCTCGCCGCCTCCAGACATGAGTCCTAACTGACCCACCTACATTTTTTGCACTCCTGTCTTGATCGCTAACGATACTTGTCTGTAGTTGCGTGCAAGAAAATCACCAGCTTCGAATCTACTTAATGACCCTATACAACTCCAGTCTTGGCATTTGCACGCCGAATGTGTAATCAGCCGACGAGTTTCACCAATTCAAGCTTTTTTTTTTTAAATCAGAAGTTGGATTTTTCTGTAATCCCGGGACGTAGGCACGACGTAAGCAAAAGTATCTGCATGAAAATAGCCTATTTCCTATGGACAACTAAGATGGCGCGTACATTGTTAGTCGACTACAAAGTAAAGATACAGGAACTGTGATTTTACTGGTAATATTAGAGTCACAGGGGACTAATTGAAATGTTGGTATCGTTGAATTGCCAATGCATAAGTTAAGGTGTACTTTTCTGATTGTTGTACCAGAAGTATATCTTTCGAAGGATTGCTGGAGAAGTAGATATTTATTGCTAAAGGTGGTACGGGATAAAGTGAGTACTTTTGAAACCCTCGTCACTTTTCTCTTTTCAGTTTATTTATAATATCCTGCCACTTTTTAATGTAAACAACGATACCTAGTTAACTATGAAAGATACCTAGTTAACTATGAAAGATACCTAGTTAACTATGAAAGATACCTAGTTAACTATGAAAGATACCTAGTTAACTATGAAAGATACCTAGTTAACAATCAAAGGTATCTATTTACCAATCAAATATACCTAATTACCAATCAAAGATACCTAGTTAACAATCAAAGATACCTAGTTAACAATCAAAAGTGTATAGATTGTAACCGTACTAAAAGTTAACATCTGATGTTACAATAACTAATATATTAATCATTATTCTAGACAAAATGGTCTTCAAAAGTGCTCACTTTAACGCGAACCGCCTATAACATTCCTTGTAGAGAGGTAACTGCTGCATTTCACATAACATCGTTAAATTTTTATTGTTATTTTTGAATGTTCACTGTTCTGAGAGCACGTGATGGAACACGTGTCACAACGCAAGTTAAACTTTACTGTACATACTATGAAATTGACATATGTGATTAATTTTAGTACCAGCAAATGTCGACTTACACTGTGTAAAACATTTGGAACGCATAAACAATAAACGTCTTCAGGACTTCCAACATTGCTGACGTTATGATAAAACATATAATAGATTCATTTCGTTTTTATCACATTTCTGGGCATCATGGTGATCTGTTATAACGCTTGTGCACTCATGTTGAGAGATGTATACACATATTATTGCTAAGGAACATTATCCTCATTTGTGTACTATTTCTATACCGATTTTTTAATGTGAAGTATTGTGGATATACGCCATTGCATTATTTAATGTCCTCACAGGAAAAAAAGCAATGAATGTGACAAGGAAATGATAAATGAAAACTAGCAGAGTTTAGCTGTAGTCTACACAGCCGACATAAATAAAGAAAAGTCGCAACTATGTAAGCTGCGTTTAATTTCTTCCTACAGTGACTTTCTTTGCTACGGGTTGTAAATCCTAATATTTGTTTCGTTGGCAGTACCGAGCGAGGTGGTGCAGCGGTAACTCGCTGGACTGTTAATTCCGGAGGACCCGGGTTCGATCCCCGCCTCCGACCGTCCTGATTTCGGTTACCAACGGTTTCCCGAAGTCGCCCCAGGCGAATCTTGGGATGGTACCTTAACAAAGATCATAGCCGACTTCTCTCCCAGCTCCTGTCATTGTACCAACTGTTGTCACCGTCTCCAATGACCGCGCTGTCGGCGAGACGTCAAGTCCATTTACCTTCTGAATTCGCAAAGTGCATGCGTAGGCCTTTACTTCATATTATTGAAAAATAAAATTCTGGCGTCACAGTTTTGAGAGGAGTCCTCGACTGGCGAATGGACGGCGTTGCAGCGTGTCACGCGCATACATTTTTACGCGAAACCGCTTAACTTATTCATATTATGTTTACCTACGAAAAGAACACACACTTGAAACTATGCTTCTATTTTTTCAAAAATGCAGGACGCTTGTTAGAAACATGATATTCGGGCCTCTCAAAATGGCTAAAAACGGGTTTTTTTAGACTGTTGTAACTCCGAAAATATTACCTCAATTCGTAAAGTGCAAAACGAGAAGCATGCGTTGGTCTTTACTCAAAACTATTCAAATATAAAATATTGTGGTCACCGCTTAAAGTCCCATAGTAAAAAGACTACAACGGAAACCTTGCACGCCAGTTTGGCGCGCTGCGAATAGAGGCGATATGCTTCTCGTCAAGCGTGATACCTTGGCTCTTATTGCTCATCTGTTGCCGCTTATGTTAGTTTTTGAGACGTTACTTGGGAGTGCGTTTCCTCGTGCAAAAAAAAAAGTGCTCAACCAGTTTTCCCATAATGGCACTTCAAAGTCAAAATTTGCACGTTTTTAGTTAGATCGTGGACAGCAATGACTCAACTCAAGCATACTCTCAGCATTGGTGGCTACAGGAAGAGGTTATGCAGCACTGGCAGTACACGAGAATGGTTGACCCTAAGGCAAGTCGTGGCTGCTTATTTGGGACCTTAGCTCGTGACAAAAAAAAAAAGCAGCACAGAAAATCACAAATGATAATTTATAGCCGATCATTGAAACGTACGACGTTGTAATTTCAGCGTAATTGAACGTTCGTACACGGGGCGAAGGTTTTATTTGAAGTTGTAACCACTCTCGAGTCCCTTACGTAGGAGTTATTTGTCTTAATCGATCACGAGTTTTTTTACATACAACCTTCAACAACTCCAACAAACGAGGTATCCATGTTTTGATTTATTCCTTGTTCGGAAACTAGCCTACCTTGCTCACCAGCGGAGAAAGTGGCGTCAAGCCAGGAGTCGCGTAACTCGTGTCAATAATAAATTTATGTACATAGAACTTCACTTCTGTTGCTTTTTACTTTCTAGTTACAATGACAGTTTGTCCCTACCACCTAACATTTATCGCTTCTCTCTTTATGAGTTTTCAGTGGATGTGGCGTTCGTATAGCTTTAGAAATAATCTGAAATTCTCGCGACCTTAGTACCGTAATGGAGGATCTGATGCCATACTGAACCAAGTGCTTTTTTTTTTTTTTTTAATGCTGGGGGAAGTAAGTTTAAAATTTATACATGAACCATTAAATTCAGTATTGATGTGCATGAAGTAGTTCTTATTACAGTCTTTGATCGTGTTTATTTAGTTATACGTACCTATGATTTGGGGTGAAAGAAAACAACTTCCTTTTTAGGAAGAAAAAATGGACTTGGTTCACTATGGCATCAGACCCTCCAGTTATTTTAAAGTAAACAAACTTACAAGAATAATATGGTTATTTTTCACGAACGATTACTACGTAACAAACGGCGCATGGATACCAAAAAGTGAACTAAAACATAACCTATGTCCCGTCACTATACAAAACGTGGAACAGTCTGTTCCCCGATTAAAGAAAATACCTAAGTGCAAGCTGTCAGGGATCAGTAGTGCATTTTATTAATTTGGAATAAAAACGTTGCTACGAAGGTCACAACCTTTGGCCGTCTTGTTTTCTTGGAGTTCTCCCGTTTCCTCCACCCTTGCATTCCCCTCACATCACTACGAGTTCTCGAGACCTCGCATGCTAAATTCTCCACAAAAATATCTCTTTTGCATTAGGTTCGATTCCCGGTGGGGTCGGTCCCCGGATTTCGCACGTGGGAATCGTGCCGGGCGATGAAGCTGGTCAACGAGTTTTCTCGGGGATCTCCCGTTTCCTCCGCCCCTTTATTCTGACGCTGCTTCATACATCACACCTCACCTCTGATTAAGGTTCTTATCTAGGTAGGCTGCGTTGGTGTATGTGTGGCACAAAACCGTATGTAATGAATGCATTATTGCGTCTACACGCCAACCCAGCAACTGGCGCGCAGAGCTTGACTGTTATTAATATTCCTATGTGACTTAAAGCGGTGACCATATTTTATTTGCGATACATACGGTTCAAATTCCAGCGCCTCTTTCTGTTATTGCGTTTTTAAAATCCTGTTGGAATTTTCCTAGATACTGCTGTTTAAACGAGTTGTTTTTTTAAAGCCATTTTGAGGGACTTGAAAATCGTGCTTCCTAATATGATTACTTGTAATTTAATTTACTTGTAACTCACTGCAATGCGTTTTAATCGCTGGTAGGTACAGTTAGTCTCATAAAAGAATTCCACATTTTGACAGTTGTGTGGGCATTTTATTTTTTAAGTTGTTTCCATGAAATAAGCAGTGTTTTCCTCTGCCACAAGTAACTTTTGCACAAAAACACTTAGCTGGGTATCAAACTATGCAATTTATCAAAATTTAAAGTAATTTCCTATAGAAATTGGTTCACATGATAGCCTTCAAAACTGTTGGAATTCTTTCGTGAGACAGACTATAGGACGTGAGGGCAGGAAAGGGAGAGGTTGAGAGGAAGTTAGTGAACGCGCACCGCCGAGGATGTCCGGTCGAGGTGTTACGCAATGATGTATGGATACACGTGAAGAAGCGCCTGGCTGTATCGGAACCATCGATCTCCTCCCTGGCGGGCCCTTCTCCCCCCGGGGACGCCGGCTGGTGCTCCACGTGTACGGACCAAGGTCGTGTAAGGGGCGAGGATATCGTCCCTCGTCAGCGCAACCAGAGAGTCCTGCCTCGTCACCGCGCACCTACATGCCAGGGCGCCGTCTTCTCTCGGCCACCAGCACTGCCACTCAACTCTCACACATACACGTCTGCTTTATTAAGCGCCCGCGCGCGTGTGTGCAACATTACAAGTATTGTGTACAAGTTTCCATGTTTGACGCGTCGGGACAGCTGATAAATAATCGCTGAAAACATAAATTGACTTCTACGCTTTTTTCGAAGCCAATATGGATAAAATACTCAATGACAATCCTAGATAATGGTATTTGCCAACTTTACGAGTAAATATTTTTCCAAAATTACTAATTCGTTACGCGTGATCTCTTGCGCCGCAGTTGTATGCACCAGGTTCCGGCATCGGAGATGGTGCCTCAGAAGTTCGTAACACTGGAAACAATTTTGTTTAAAACGTTGGCTAAAACTATTGTCTAGGATTGCTATTGTTTAATTTTCGTAAATTGGCTTCGCGAAACCTACAGTTATAGATTAATGCTTTTAGCGTTGAATTTTGTACCACGCTCAACGAGAAGCACATCGCCTCTGTTCTTAGCACGCCGAACCTGCGTGCAATGTTTCGTTTTTTTTTTTCTTGTGGGGCTTTATGCGGTACATGTACGGTGTTGTAGCTAGTCACACGTGTTCTATCTTGCGCGATACCGCTTAACTTATTCCTGGTGTAGATATCTATGGGGGGAAATATAGCTAACCTAACATATAGAGCCTTCTACAGTATGTACTCAAAGAAAAGACGGTCAAGCATGTATCGTCAGGTGAGTATAAAATAGTGAGCAATTGTTGACTCATAGTCGTTATGACTTGGAGTAACCGAGCGAGGTGGTGCAACGGTAACACGTTAGACTCGCATTTGAGGGGACCCGGGTTCGATACCCGGGTCCTGCCATCCTGATTTGTTTTCCATGGTTTCCCTAAATCGCTCCAGGCGAATGCTGGCTTGATTCCGTAGCAAAGGACATGGCCACCTCCTCTCTCAGCTCCCGTCATCGTTACAAGTTGTGCCACCGTGTGTAATGACCTCGCTGTCGACGAGACGTAAAACTCACGTTACCGTGAAATGGAATATGATGGGTGTTGCTGTTACGACGATCAGCCACGAAGAGGCAAGGATGTGGCAGAGAAAGAGACGGTCTATCGTCCGGGAAAGGGGGAGGGGGATGACGTGAATGTAATGAGAACTGGAAGTATGTAAGGCTCCAGAGAATGCAACGTGATCGGGGTCCGCTGCACTGGTTGCCTATGCTCACGCGTGACCCATGATTCACGACGAGGGTGGAGGCGCCCACGCGATAACGACACAGCAGCTCTACTGCTAAATGCACTTTCTACAGTACTGCGACAGTGACCTGCGATCATCGCATGCGACATGTACTCGCTCGATAATGTGAAGTCAATAGTGGGCTTTACATCTCGTCGACAGCGAGGTCATAAGACACGGTGAGACACAATTTGATATAATGGCAGGAGCTGGGAGAGGAGTCGGCCATGGCCTGTGTTAAGGAATCGTCGCAGCATTCGCCTGGTGTGATTTCGGGAAACCATGTAAAATCTTAATCAGGATGGCCGGGGCTGGGGATCGAACCCGGATCCTCCCGAATGAGAGTCCAACGTCATTCCAAATTATAACGACTATCAGTTAACAATTGCTCATTATTTTATACTCACTTGATGATACATGCATGGCCATTTTTCTTTTGGTAGATACTGTAAGTGGTAGGTCCTATGTGTTAGGTTAGCAATGTTCTAGTTCGTTCGCTGCGAGAAAGAAAGAGAGAGCAAAGCTGACAGATAATTACATAAATGTTGAATCACAGAAGTGTTGAAGCTAAGTTAGCTCGAACTGCGCGCAGAGTGTTCGGAGTTAGGATTTTTTTCTCAGAGACCAGTTAACGTGCGTCCACAACGCTTATCTACGAAAATAAAACACACTTCAGACTACTTGTAAATGTGACTTTCAAGACACCACGCACATTGGAACAATTATTTTAAAGTCTCTAAACGTGGCTAAAATCGCCGTTTTCACGCCTTTTTTTTTCTCAAGATATAAATGTAACGGATTTGTTCGAAATTTAGATCTACAAGTACGTTGGACTTTGTTACAGTGATGGGTTCAATAAAATGATAGGGTCACCGGCTAGTCCCACAGTAAAAACGTTACAGCGGGAACACAGCGCCGTGTTTACAACTCTGGGCGTAGAGGCGATATTACAATACACGTGCCGGCCGACGTCGCTCGTAGCGCCTCATCGATTTTAGCCTCACACACAAACATGCCCTTCACCAGGCGGCCGCCTTAAGGGCGTTCACGTGGCAAAAGTGCATAATTTTATATTTGTACGACATAGTGTTAGTTTTATAGACATTACTTATGACAGTTTCCACTAATGAAACTGTTTTACCTCTCACAGTCTTCCCGTTGCGGCATGTCAAAGTCAACATTTGCAAGTACGGGAACACGCTTATAACGAAAACCAACTGAGTTACTCGAATGATATAATTTACACTGAAATGAGATAGTATGGGCCATATACTAAAATATTTGAAACCACACAACCAATACCCGTTGTATTTTTAAAAAATTGCCATACATGAAGAAAATTATCGTTATCTTTAGGTTTTTTTTTAATACAAAGGAATTGCAGTGTGTGATTTCAAATCTTTTAGCACACGACCCATACTATCTAATTTCTGTGTAAATTATTCCATTCGCGTAAGTCAGTTGGTTTTTGCTATCAGCATGTTCCCGTAACTTGCAAATTTTGACTTTGACCTGCCGATATGGGAAAACTATGAGAGCAAAAAAATGTTTAACAAGTGGAAAATGTAGTCAAAAGAAACGTCTGTAAAACTAACACTACGTCGTACAAATATAAAAATATTGCGTTTTTGCTACGTGAACACCCTTAAGTAGTAACGGTAGACCTTCAGGCATTTTTTCTTCACTTCTCAGATTCTGTCTCCCGGCAGCGTGAATTATGTCCTGCTTTCACTCTGACGCTCGGCGGTATAGTTGTTGATACTGAAGGTCGCGGCGATGTGGTGGTATGGAAGGTAAGCTGCCAGTCACGTATCTTATTGCTCATGATGCCCAGCGACTGGGTTGCCGCCCACACATTTGTGTACGCGATGTAGTTCCGTTTGTAGCTGCGACCTTGCAGAAACCCGTCACAAGCCACACTCTCCAACGTTATCTCTGCTCTTGCTACATTTCCTTCTTAAATAAATGTGTATATATACGAATAATGTAACTTACGAGCCCTATACAGTTGGCGCATGAACATTGTTGCAGTGTGTTAGGCCGGGATTACGATGACTTAATGTTCACGTATCACTTGCAACTATATTACGTTCCTTCACGTTAGCTGCAAGCAGGCAATGAAAACCGTCGTGAGAGAGCCTTGAAATTAATAGTCAAAGATAACCTGACACAATAGAAGACATTAACTCCTCCGAAATGTGATTGGCTACGACGGTAAATTTTATAGACGTAGATCAAACACTTAACTTCACTGATGGAATTTTGCGCCATTCATGGGATTTGGAAACACTAGGTATCAAAGCTGAACAAGTCAAATCATTGAGCATTAAGGATTCAACCATTCTTCAAGACTTCTACAGTTCTTATCATATTGAGGATCAGCGTAAGGGCCCTTTTACACGTTCCGGTTATCACCCGGCCGGTCTCCGGCCGGTAGCAAACAGTCCGGGTGCAAGCGTCAAGTAAGTTGTCCGGTTTTACTCCGATTTCACCCGGACGGCTGAAAAATAGTAGGGAAACTGCAGTTGTGTGTAGTCAAGTGTGTGATGAATCGCAGTGTGATCATAGCCATGTTGTCCTTTCGTTGCCGTCGTAGAAATAAACGTCAACGATTGCACTGGGTACACCCAATACTGCAAAATAGAGAAGAAATAGGTGCATTTCATATCCTTTTTGAAGAGTTAAGAGAAGACGAAAAGAAATTTTTAATTATTTACATATGTTGGTTTTGTCATTTGACTACTTAGATGGCAAACTTAAACTATGTTTACAGCACC
>PNEQ01089582.1:0-13598 GCA_003012365.1 Medauroidea extradentata
TATATATATATATATATATACCATACAATTATCTTTGGCTTAACAAATGTCACCTACCTGACCAACAAGGACATTCATTCTCATAATACCAGACACAACACAAATATTCACATGATTCCTCATAGAACTTAGCTATTCAAATCCAGTTCTTACTTTGCAGCTTCAGTATTAATAAATAACCTTCCCCAACCACTACAGTACACACTCAAAACAACAAGTTTTCAATGTTTTAAGAAACATCTTAAAACCTACCTCATTGAACAGGCTTTTTATAATGTTAGTGATTATTATGAAGTGTGAAAATTCATTTTATACAACGTGCATACAGGAATGCAATAGTGATGTACACTTGTTCAACTATAAATGAAATACTCAGGCCTCTGTGTATTTATAACTTGTAATTTTATATTAATAATTAGTAAATATTTATTATTCAATTTGTATGATTACCTACTGTATATAATAGTCTACTTTTGTGATCTAATAACTCTGTCAACAATTTGGGTATGTTGTACGTATTTTGTAAATAGTCAATGTCAACATTTCTTTTGGTGAACTTTCTACAACCTGTGTGCTTGTTATCTGGTAATTATATTGTTCTCTGCTCAGTACTATACCTCTGGCAGCTCGTAATAAATTACACAAGTTTATTTTGTATATTTGTAACCTAGGCTAGGCTTGATTTTGTATATATTTGTTTTGTTCTGTACCACTAATATTGACAACTCCTAGCACGTAGTTGCGTGTATTTGGAGACTTTCAAATAAATATAAAAAAAAATAACAATATCTGGTACAAATATACAAATAAAAAAATACGTAGAAAATTGAGGTTAACCGCGCCCTTATGGAGATATTTTCATCAATCAAAAATAGGTGAGATAAATAACCATGGTAAATAACATCCAGGGAATAAAAGATTCTTATAAAGCGTGTAATTCTGCAAGCGAAGGCAATTTTTTCAGTTTTTTATACTTGTAGAAACTTTTGCCTCCTTCTGGAATCCAACTATTGTACAGCATTATCCAAAGAAAGAATTTTATTTTATTGAAAATTTTTAAACACAAATTCAGGTTTGTTATATCTTTAATAACCTGTGTTATATTAAGCTACATCTGCTTGAAGGTTCACGTGTTAAGAGTTGGATGGGAAAAGGGAACTAATACACTTCATTGACAGGCGAGATACAAACATAGTTTGACTTCATTGAACTCGTTTACTCAATAGATTTTCGGAGGCAATAAATATTAGCCAAAGTAGGTATTTAAAACAATTCTCATGCTCCTCCTTTTTTTCCTTAGTTGACTAATGATACAATTACGTTACTTAAAAAATAATCTAAAACTAATCTATGAAGTCAGTACCAAGATGATTTCTGGACATGACTAAGCATACGTTGTTTGTGTTACAGTCTATGTCTATTAACAGTAATAAAATCAGATAAAAATAAACTTACCATCTGAGTCAGTGACCTTCAGCCTGCTGAAAAAAATAAGAAGAAGAAAAGGTTAATAACTTTGTGAATGTAAGCGTTATTCACATGTATTTAGCCTATGCATATATTTTTTCTCAATTATCGTGACGTTAAAATTAATTAAAAGTACATTCCTGGCAACAGTTTTATTTACATTGATTCACTCAAAAACAACAGCAACAACAACACATACACGCATCTGAAATTAAGTGAGAGAACATCGAGGTCTTTAGCGCTGGTAAGGAGAGACATGAGGTGACTATGGAACAGCGCCGGAATGAAAGGGCGAGGCAAACTGAAGATCCCCGAGAAAACCCGCCGACCAACGACATCGTCCGGCACGATTCCCACGTGCGAAAATCCAGGGACTGACTCCGCCGGGAATTGAACCCGAATCGCCTTGGTGGGTGGCGTATGGTCTGATCATTCGGCCACCGCGGCCCCTACGCCTCAGAAAGAGTAGCCAAAATGTTGAGGAAGTTTTCAAAGAACTTCCAACGGTAGGCAGATGATACGACGAGACCGCTTAAGTTAATTTGAGAAAGCAAGGACTGTCTCATCTGTGATCAGATGCCTAGGAGAAAATACTACATCTCAATCGTGAACATGTTACGACAAATGAAATTACAGTGGAACTTGCTGAGAGCTTAAGGAAATAACTGTACAAAATCCTATGATCCTAGACAGAGCACTCAACACTAAGCTCCAAAATGTTCCTAGAAGCGAAACAAGCTCGGCAACGTTTTTCTTGTAGCTGAAGTGAGGCAAATATCGATGACTGAGCATCTGCGTGTACCATGACCAAGCGTTAACTGGAGCAAAAATAACTCTTTTGACCATGCGATGTGAATTAATATTTGTCATTAAACAATGCGCATTTGTGATATGCTCATGCACACATCCTCTATCACATAAATGCATAATGCCATCATTAGAGCCCTGGAATTTTGCAAATTCATTTTAATGAAAGTTCACTCTCTGACCCCAACACTACCTCGTCACATGTACAACTGGCCACTCATTTGAGCAACAGCCAGTGAACAAATAGATGAGGACGGAGTGTAGAACAGGACTCTGGAAGCCAACTGATAGTTCGTTGAAACCGAGACATTTCCGGGTCTCTAGGCATCGTTTAATAGTAACATGAGTTGAGATATATTATTAAACGAATAAGTAAAAAGATCCTATTGATGAGGGATTGCAAGAAATGGCAAGTTGTCCGAATTGGTGCTGGTAAGTGAGGAGACTTCACGATTTGGAATTAGTGTGTTGTAGTTCGGTCTGTAGGTTTGGTTCCACCATGACCTAGATAGCTTGGCGCTTTCGGGTCACGAAACGCCGGTTTTTAATCTGCCAAAAGTACAAAGTTAATGTAAGAATTTCCAAGTGTCGGCAAACATGTAGAGTGCCTTTTTAAGGTTTCTCTGGACACAAATCTGGTGAATTAGAATACCGACTATGTACTGATGCAGGCAATCAACATGACTATGTTTTCCTAAGAAGATTAGATGGATTGCATGTGCGCGTACTTTCGATTAGATGATAAGTTCTGCTTTACCTTGCTCAACAATAAATCTCTAGAACTACACAATATTATTATGAACCGCTTTTCGTATCACATCCATAGCTAATGTGTCATCAAATGAGGATACATGAGCCCGTCTCTTAGAAAATATAAAATAAATAAGCCTACAGAATTACACACTCTTACTTGCAAAAGTAGTAGTAGATTTTTTTTAAGAATATGGGTTCTTATTGTTAAACGTTTATCCTCATTTGTTTGGTTACAAAAATGTTTATTAACGTATTTAGTTTACTGGAACTAAGCAATGAAAAAAACAAAAGCTAACTCAAAATGTACAGTACGTTATGAAAACTGTTATACGTTGCGTAGATTTGTGCTGTTTAGCAGTCAAGAATATTAACGGGTACAATAAACAGTGATTCTGAAAAAGTATGCTTATTTTTAGCTTTAGAAAAAAATCTTTAAATACTTCCGGGAAATATCGATCAGTGCAAGACACCTCATTATTTGCAGACATTAGTTAACACGGTAGTGCTTACTAACAATCCGAGTTAAAAATAATCTATGTATAAGAACATTTAACTGTTCAGCCGTAGACCTCAAATCCACAGTCTCTAAAATCTGCGAATTTATCTCCGATCACTGCAAATTAGATGAAATTTAATTCTTCTAAATCCGTGATCTGTTTAGATGATTTTATGAAATACAATTATCCAAAGTATAGACGTAGATATTACTGATCGAGACTTTTATACAATGTTGTTGTATCCTTGAATAAAATTCGGGTTGGGTGTGAACTCGAATAAACACTGGTTCGGCAAGAGTGGCCGATTAAAACCACTTTGCACAGTGTGCGTGACGATGTGGGTTGGAAGATGCCTGTTGAGAATCAGTGATAACAGAATTAAAATTCGTTCGTAATATGAGCAAAGAACCGATACCATTCGCTGCAACCGTTACGAGCAGCCATTTTCAATTCATGACTAATGTTTCGACTTCACCCCTAGTATTGGATTAATTGAATTTTTGCTTATTTTCAACCATTATACGACAACTGTAAAATTTACTGCTAGAGGTGTAGACTGAAAGTTTTCCCGAAAATATTTTGCACTACGTTGATTCAGTGCCTTATGTGCACATCTGCAGCTCTGCTTCATAGTCAGTAATTGGATGTTTTAACTGCCATCGTCTTATGAGGTCCTATCCGCAAATCACAGACGCGTGTTTTCGCAGCTAACCTTGTTCTGATTGGCACAGTAAAATGAAAGACGACTCACAAATACACTCATGCAACAACTACGAAATATGGCTGTATATGTGCACGTAAGGCATTGAAACAAAGCGGTGCAAAGTTTGTAAATAGAGCACAATTTGAGCATCGTTACTACGCAAGTCAGGTAACATCAGTATACAATTGACTGTTTCCTAAACACGTATATGAATGCTTCCATACTGCGTTGTGGAAAATTAATAAGTATTTTTTTTTTACAGTGAATGTTGTGCGTTGCTTGGTTGCCACTTATTTGTGGATCACTGAAGTTTCAGTATCAGGTAAAACTTCCATTGTCATGGGCAAACGGTTTGTTCACCAGCAGTTTTGAATATCTTTAACCCTACCTGGTAACAACCCATCAAAATCACAACTATCTTGAAACCAGCATGAAACAGTATAATATATAAGAAGCATAATAGTGGTGTAAGTTTTAGTAATTTTCTCGTAAACATTTTTTTTTTGTAATCACATGCAAAATGCAGTACATTTTTGCAACACTAAAATGGAATTCAGAAATTCAGTTAATAGTAAAATATATGTTACCATACAGAATATTGTTTTGACATATATGAATAAAAACGTCACTACTAAATAATTGTGACTTTCACCATTATTAATCTCAACCCCTCATATATCACTGCCTAACTGAGAGTTAGTTGAATGTCATAGTTCAAATATTTTGTTTCCTGTATCGTACAGCACCATAGACAAGATAAGGTAATTCATGTCATAACTTCTAGTAAGGGAGCGTTGAGATTATTCAGTATGGACGGTAGAAGCCGAGTCGTAAAGCCACGTTCTTAGTTTTCATAGCATTTCAAACTCAAGTCAGACCAATCAGTAATATGACAGTTTAGGCTCGGATCCTGCACCGTCGCTTGCGCCGGATCTCTGGCGACATACAAAGGAAGAGTTAATTACTTCATATGACCAGGATAAGTAGGTAACTTACTTGCGGCACTGTATGACAGTGATCATGACGGCGGCACCTATAGCTGCAGACAGCGCAGACACAATCACGAGTGTCAGCATCCAGCCCAGCTCCGTGGGCGCCTCCTCTGGAACACACATGCACACACTGTCTCGTCAGTACCTTGAAACTACAGCTCCGTGACAAAAAAAAGTTTAATCAGGACATATTTACGGAACCCTGAGGATTCCTGATGTTATAGGCGGTTCAGGGTAAAGTCAGCACTCAAAAAAGCCCCAGCAAAATTTATATTTTCAGACAATTAGAATCTTTCTGCACGTGTACTAACGACGTGAAATGTCTAACCTCTCTGGACATGTCACTTAATGTTTACACATTTAAGATAAATTATACAGTCAATAGAAACCTATATAGTTCGATTTAAAAAGTTTATTAAATATATAAGAAACAAATATTTTTAATTCAGTTAATTTTATTTCAGTATTCTTGCATTTTAGTAGAAAAAAATACACGTAACTATATTTACGGCAGTTCGCTGCCAATATATAAGAAATAATGGAACTATCGTTAGTGTTAAATTATATGCAGTAACACCTAGTGATTTTTTCCCCTGGGTTAAATCTTTAGTGCTCACTTTATCCCGAATGACCCATACAAACAATAGTATGGTACTTAAGTTAAGGCATTTGAAAACGTCCAAAGTAATCGAGAAGTTTCTATAGGGTAAACTAATACAGGCGTTCTATCAAACAACTTTAAAAATCAACAAGGGAGTTTTACTCCGTGCTTTAATGTAGCCTGAATTGAAGTAATGAAACTCAAATAAACGTTATATTTAAAAATTAATCAATTTTAATTTAAAGTTGTCCTTCACCCTTAAGCTACCCCATACTTTCGAACTGCAGTAGGCCTAAATAGTTAAAAACGAAGTACCACAGTGGGGAAACTTACGAGTTAAACCAAATTATGTTGATCGTCAGTAGTTTCAGTTTATAGGCTAAGTCTTCCTGCGAACAGACTCTGTGATAAATACACACATTGTCACAAGCTACAGGCATATCCCTGTTTGTCTGTGGTTGTACGCGTGCTCTTTGATGAGTTACCTTCGTCCTAGTTTGCACTTCCCATACACAGTTTAGTTATAAACTACAATAGCTGGGTCAAGGTACTTTACTTAACCATTCACAGTCGTTTGAATAGTGCAAAATTAACTAATCGTTTGCCCTACAAGTAAGACGAACACATTTATCAGTATTTCCATCGTTCCTGCAACAGCTAGAATTGTAATCAGGTTACACAGAATTGATTATATTTGGGTAAATGATTACCCATGAGTTTTTGTCAGCAGATTTTACTCGGCGCTAAGTGGTAGGTGATTTACTGTGTAAACTAGACTACACGGAACGGAACACACATACAGATCATGATCGGGATTCGAACCCGGAACCTCGTGTCTGAAACCTCGACCGTGTAGGTCTAGCCCCCCTGAGCAGGCTCGCCTAGTACGGCCAGGCAGGTAGGTGACTTGCAGTGGCGACGCATAAAGTGTTCAAGACACAAGCGGTGATTACCAATGACTCTCAGTTGCCTTTGGAATTCTCCAGTAACGCAACTCGGTTTGCTTGAAGTGTATATTCGGATCTTATACCGCTTGCCTTGGAACACGATTACGCTACAGAAAATTTAGGAATACAGAAACGAAATAGTCGGTAGGACGACAAACTCAGCCACACATGTCAATAAATGGCTTCGCTGGCCAGCAATACGGTGGATGCGCCTACCGCCAATCAACATAGGACGACTGATCTGCTGCCAGACATGGGGGCAGGTATCTGCAGCCTCGGGCAGCCAATAAGCGGCGAAGTTCACCCGTACCAAATATGCCCCCATGTAATTTCACGTCGGTATTACTATCTACAGGTGAGGTGAGATGGTTTTTACGGACGTTTAACAACGAGGTCTTAAAGGGGCCCGCCTCGTGGCACATGTGTTTGTGTGAGTGAGGTATGGTGCTAAGGGCGACGACGTAGTATGGGCCATACAACGGTGCGTCGCCTCTACGCTTAAGGCGTGCAGTCTTCGCGAAAAAACAAATTTCCTATGGGACTTTAAGTGGTGACCCTATTGTTTTAATTACGAAATCACTTTACTAAAGTCCAACGCACTACCCTTAAGTGGTTTCACATGTATTCGGCTAGTATATTTTCCGCTATAGCAGCCTGAAAACCCCGTTTTAGCCCATTTTGACGTGCCCTAAAAGGGGATTTGTAATACGTGTGTGGTCTTGGAAAGTACTTAAGGACAGTCGTCTGAAGTGTGTGTTCTTTTCGTAGACAAACGGCGTGAACACACGTGTATTAGTTTCGGTGTAAAACTTTTTCTTCAAACACGCTGCAGTGTGATTTTACGGCAACGAGGGTGCAGTCAGGTGAAGGGACAATACAACAGCTATGCCCTAGCCAGGATTCGAACCCAGGAATTCTCACACTGTAGACCGACGACGAAACGACTAAACGACTACGCTACGGAGGACGGCACTTTCTACAGATAGTTCGGGATGAAGTGAGCATTTTTTGAAACTTTTGTTACATATTTTCGTTCAGATAATGTATTGCTTTCTGCTTCTTTTTTTAAATAAGCAACATAAGTAAAGACCTGAAAAATTCGTGTTTTCTTTCAGGCACAAGCTAGAGTTCCATCAACTGTAAGTTTGTACTACTTTCACAATTGACCGTTGACTTATTTGACACCACCTTGAAGTCTATGAGCCAATAATAACAATGTAACTAAATTCAGGCCCATTTCACTGTGTCAGAGATCTGCCAATTAACAGCAGTAGTCTGCTTGAACACACAGATATTCTTGAAGCCTACAGGTCTGTGAACCCGTGAATTTTTCCCGTCTCCAAACGTAAGCAACAATCACATGGTATGGACTGTATCGTACTGAGAAGTTAACGTCTTAGGTCACACTAGGTATTATTTTATTATTAGTTCATAATTATGTTCCTAGTCAGTGTGGTTTACGAGAATGCTGACATTATTGTGAACCGCGTATATTTAGTCAGTGAGGACGCTTGGCCACTGATGACTAGAGCCACGATTTTATGGCGAAAAGATTTTTGCAACATTTGGTTTCGATGCGTCATGTGTACACCTGCAGCTCTGCTATATTGTCTATGATTGGATTATTTTACTCTCGCTGGCTTTGTCAAATTATGGACGTACAGACTCACAATAATCTTATTCTGATTGGTGCAGTCAAACGAGAAACGTGTCTGAACATAGACACGCTGCCAATAACCTTGAAACAGAACTGCCGATGTGCACGTGAGTCACTGAAACAAAGTGTGGCAAAAATCTTTTCGCGACAAAATCGTGGCCCTACTGATGACATAACGAACAGCAGCGGCGAGCACTATAACACAGAATATGTAGGAATACAGACGTGAAATAGCCGGTAGGACGACAAACTCAGTCACACACGCCAGCAAAATGGCTCCACTGGCCAGAAACATGGCTGGAACGCGTACCGCCAATCAGCGTAAGGCAGCTGCTCTGCCAAACGGCAACCAGGCCACCTGAAAATTTCGCGTTTCCTTTTAGGCACACGCTAGAATGCACCCAACTGTAAGTTCGCGTCACTTTCGCAATTGGCCCTTGACTTATTTGACACACCGTGTAAGTCGCTGAGCCAAAAATCAAATTTAATTAAATTCAGGCCCATATCACAGTGTCAGCGAGCATCTGTAATGAGTAGAGACATGCAAAATTCGCGTTTTTTCTGACAGCTGGCTAGACTCCAAGTGACTATAGGCTGGTTCGACGTCTCCTGTTGGCCGATATTGTCGTGACTTGCCGCGGAGAATGCTTATACGGTAGAGACGCCAATCTATGCACATACGTAACACACGTAAATGAGAACACATAAATGTTCGTGGCAAATTGAACCGCATATTATGCTCTGTTACGTACGGGAAAGTGAAGTTTACGCGAATTTTTCCAGGTTTCTACTAATGAGCAGCATTGTTTGCTTGAGTGCACATATATTCTTGGAGGCTATAGCCTACATGTCAGTAAAACCACAATTTTTTCCGGTCTCTACCAATAGGGCACGTGTCGTAACATGCAGGAGCCAAACAGACACGGGGCTGGTATCACCAACCTTCGGAAGCCAATTGCGGCGTAGTTCGCCCGTATGAAATGAGCCACCACGTCATTTCACGTCTGTATTGCTAGTTAGTCGGTGACTATACCTTGAGGCGCGACGTCGGTATATGGGCGGCTGGCCCACGCGCACAGGTCACAGGTGGTGAGGCCGTCAGCGACGGCGGCGTCGTCGAGGAACTCGGGTCTCGGCGGCGGCGGCACGAACACACCCGTCCACAGCTCGGCCGCCGCCGTGTCCTCTTCGTCGTCCGCCTCCGACCACTGCCACTCCTCCGTCTCTGAGCTATTCCGGTCCAGCCCCGGCACCTGCACAACGCATTATACCTCTAGTCTCCGTCACACTCAGCACAACTTACATGCACTCATTTATCTAGAAGTCAGCAGCAATGTTGTTACGCCGAAGAAACTGCTGTATGTTTAAGGGCACGATAGACAGTAGTTTTAATACTTTTTTTTTTTATTTTTTATTCAGTATTTGTAGCAGATGTTTATTGTTTTCAGAGATAAATTGTGACGAAATTGAGCTCTTATGAAATATATGTCATAGGTATTGCGTAATAACTTGTCAGAGTCAAAATACTAAAACAAAATGACTTACCAAACTGAAATAATTCACACTGAATAACGATGTTGTACGCTACAAGTTCTCCTACATAAAAACAAAAAATAAATTATTTTTGTATTTAAAAAGTGCTGAAATTTAAAAAATGCAAGAATTTTTCTAAAAATACGACAATATTTTATTTTACGTTTTTATCTAGGAGACCTTGTAGCGTACAACAACGTTATTCAATGTGAAATATAACAGTCAGGTAAGTCAGTTGGTTTAAGTCTTACAACCGTGACATGCACATTTTGGCTTTGACAAGCCATTGTGCAAATACTATGATAGATAAAAAAAATAACAAAAACAAAATTTAGTCACAATTTATGTCTAAATAAAAAAGGGTCGAAAAAAGAAAACAATATTCGGTACAAATATAAAAATTTTAAAAATTATGAAAATTGTTGTTGCTTTCTCGGAGCCCTGGCAAGAGCATGAATAGAACATATTCAGTGTGGCTCTGTACCTGTTGCACCTGTCGTTATATGCCACCTATGACTTTCTGTTTATCTCGGTTAAACTGACATTGCTATAGAATATTTTTTAGAGTTTTTTTTTAATACCCTAGAAATTATGAACAAATAACTAGTTTCGTGATCAAAACTCTGTAAAGCATCATCTCAATTTTTTTTTCTAAATTTTATTGCTGTAACAATATTATCCTCTTCTCTTTACAAAAGAAAAATTGTTTTGGCCTGAAAGCGATATTGTCATAGATTTTAGGTGAAAATAACTCTGCACCAACTTGTTCCAATACCTTACGTGTACATCTGCAGTTCAGCTGCATTGTCATTGGCAACATGAGGTGTCACTCGTTTGACTGTGCCAATAGGAACAAGGTTACTGCAATACCACATATCTCTGATTGCAGGTAGGATTCCCAAGGCGCTGAGAGTTAAAGCATCCAATCACAAAGCTACATGTGTTCGTGTAAGGCACTGACACAATTTGATGTAAAATTCTTTTCGCCAAAAATTAGTGGCTCTACAAATGACTGAGCACGTCCGAATATGATGTAACATGTAAACTCCTACATTTGCTAACAACGCCATGGCAGTACACTTAAGGGCGAGCGTTAGACAATTTTATTGTATTTTCACTTTTTAAGCCATAACGTTTATTCAAGTTGAATTATAAAAAATTTCTCTTCGACAAAGCATATGATATATTCATGGAAAATTCCTTGACATAAATAATAACAGAATATTTCATTAATTTGCCACGCAGAATCATTGAAAGAGAATTATAGGTAAACGTTCAAGATTTATCTTGCAATGATTCTACAAGACAAATTATTGAAAGCTTCCGTTGTAATTTACGTCAATCAGTTTACCGAGAATATATAATATGCTTTGTCGAACAGAAAATGTTGATAGTACAATTTGAATAAATGTTATAACTCAAAAACTTAAAATACAATAAAATTGTTTAAGACGTTTCCGGACATGTGCCCATATCACATATTTTCTTTCTTTGTGTATGTGGAATGTTTCCTGAAAGTTACCCCTTAAAGTATTAAAATCATTGTAAGGGGGTATGTAGTGATTGGTAATGAGAGGAGATACTTGTATTAGTTAGTATATCTAAGCTATTTAGACATGAGGGGCGGAGGCAGGGTAGCTTGCCACACTCCACAGTAACCGCTTCACTTGTAATCGCTGCGCGCCAAGCTGGTGTTCTGAGCTTCTGTTTAACACGTTTTTTTTTGTGGGGCTTTAAACAGCGATTTACAATTTTATTTGCGGGAACGTTTGAAGCAAATGTCAGCGCATGTTTTTAGTGTTGTGTTTTACGGATCTGAGCGGTATTTTTGTACTTCTAGCAGTCTAAATAAAAGCAGTATTTATCAATTTTCGAGGGATGCCGGAATCGTGTTTCTAATAAGCGTGCTGTATTTTTAGAAATATAGAAACATAGTTTCAAGTCTATGTTCTTTTCGTACATAAACGTTTTGAGAATAAGTAGGCCTACAGCGGTTTAGCGCAGAAAAGAATAAACGCTGCACGCAACAACATTATTCATGCGCCACGAACATAATCATCTTAAACATATCAGGGATGTGTAATGGATGTGTATATACAGCAATGAAAAACCTACCTGTCAGCTGAATTATGTTTTGTGCGGACAAGAAAGTGTTTGATGCACGATATGAAAGGAAGCACACCGAATTAAAAATTATACAGACACACGAGAATCACATCCCGGAAATAATGAATTCAATATGGAATGAAATCGATAATTTGTAAACTAATAATGAATGTCTTAGAAACGAATGAAATGGTCGCTATATGGAAGGAAAGAAATAAAGCAACAATTTAACACGGTTACATAACAGTGCAGCATAAAATAATAAATGCGACTGTTAGGGTGCCAATGAAGAAGAAAATTGTACATGTACAAAATGATTAACGATACGTTAATAGTTGAAATGAAAGTAAGTTTTAAAATACCGGCAGTCAAATATGCAAAAATATAAATCTTATAGCGGTAGTAAAAAGAAATAACAGTGATGCAGAGACTTTAGGAATTAAAAATCTGTTAATCGTGCCCGAGAACATAAAAATAAAACAACGTTGTTTTCAATTCAATGGGTCCTCCAAAAATGTGTTAATAACATAAATCCTACTTGGAAACGTATGCTAATTTTAGTTAAAATTCATATTTTAATCAAAATTAAGTTTCGCATATCTCTTAATTATTAAATATACTAGGAAAGATAGAGTCAAATAGCCCTAAACGTAATGTGCAGCATTTTTACAACCAAATATCTAAACACTCAATTAATTGGACTCAAAATAAAATCAGTAGCATCCATTCCAAATATAAAATAGAAGCCCACGTAATCTTACGTGCGCTTTTTAATTATATTTACAGTTTTGCTAAAAAGTAAACAAAAACAGTGGGGGAAAATGGAGGGTTGGTTCAACTCAAGGAGGATGTATAGATACATCTGGAGAGGACATGGCGCGGTCAGGGTGAAGCCGGCCGGGGCGGAAGAAGGGGTGAAAACGGAGAGGACAAGAGCGTATTCTTGCTGAAACGAAGCGGTCTGTGAGCCGCGTGCAAGGGGGTCGTGCGAGTTTCTTGGCTTTACAAACCGATAGGAAGACTATCACTCGTGATTTCGCATACATTATTAGAAAGATTGTCAAAATAAAATACTGTCTGATGACAACATTATTCCCACTTTTTTATTACGTTATTACTAAAAAAATAGAAACAAGTTAGCAAAACAAACAAATATATTACACTTAACAACAAACTCTGATTGGCGGAGCATTATTAAAGCACGACCACATAATTTGCCGTGTATTTAAAAAAAATTAATATCGCCGAATGATAGCTGTATATATGTAACTCCACATTTGCAGAATATTCTTAGTCCGGCAAAAAAGCAAGTAACTAGTGTGCGCTAAAATGATGTAACGAAAATATTTAAAACACTTTCTAAACAACAATTATGGAAGTATTGCATGTCTTCACGTGCACGTTAATTTTTGGTTGTCATTTTTGTACCTTTCGCGACATTGTAGTATTATTTACATACACTATTTACTTCATTATTTCCATTTTTGTAACTTTGTTATGTCCACTATCAAGCTCTGATTGATTCCACGTGCATT
>PNEQ01089596.1:0-10772 GCA_003012365.1 Medauroidea extradentata
GAAAAGGGATCTTCCATGTCCCTAATATATATTTTGGGTAGTCGCGCATGTCTTTGGTCATCTATTTATTCATAATAGTTGACAACTTCATCCATGTGCCGCATGAATTCGTTAAAATTCCTCGCCATTTTTCATAACTGGTCTCTAGAGAACAGCTGGTGATTCGCCGAATGAGGTCTGGCCGTCATTCACCTGCAATTTCCCAAAAAGTGGAAACTTGGTGCCGAATGGTTGTTCGCCGGCTATCCGCCGCTCTCTGAAAGAGGTCTATAATGTACAAAACACCAGATTAGGGTGGAGGGAGATTGGTTGTACTTCGAAAGACGTTTATAATTACAGGCCTAACTTTCTGTAGTTTAGGTCAGTTGCCTTCCGAGTCCTAAACTGTTAGCAACACCATCGTATATTTGGTATTCAGTACGCACTGTTGTTAACAGATTCTATTGACTTCGAAGCTAAGGTCAGATGACTTGGCAACACAGCGACACAACCATTTAGGGCCAAAATTATAAAGGACATTCGGGTAACAACCAACCTCCCTCCACCGAAATTGTGAGTTTTGCTGTTTATAAAGCTCTTCCGGAGGACAGTTGGCCGCCGGCGAACAACTGTTCTCCGTGTTTTGCTGGATGAGGTCGAGAGGTCTGCCAGCAGACATCCAGCCTCCCAGAACATGAAAATGGCGACAAATTTTGTGATGAAATTGGAGAGGAAAGACCAACGAATTTACTATAAATATAAATAATAAACGTGGTAAAGCTATTAAATTTGTATTACAAGTGCAAATTTTAAATTCGGCAAGTTGACATTGTTTGTAAACAAGGTAATGAACCTCAAATTGAATATACACATATATTATTGATATTTTTGAATGCCGAACGTCTGCTTGTGTTGTTCTTAAATTTTATTTTTTCATGTATGGTGATTTTTAAGTAATTGCTATTTTGAAACTCGTCCGGAACCCTCTAAAATGTGCATTACCTAATAAACGAGAAGTCAACACCTATTTTGTAGTACCTACTGTGTATCAACCACTAGTAATTTACATGCATTTTTACTTAATACATGCATGAACATTTCTGAAATAATAAAAGTTACTTTGGTGTGTATGTAGATATTTGGTTGCTCGATAATCTACCAGTAATGTTTTGATACCTCAGGCCTAAATTATTTAACTAGGCTACATTAATTTAATAAATTTTCATACACGAGTATACTCAGAGGGGTTCGATTATTTGAATCACATTTCTTGTAAATGTAGATTAAGGCAGTTTCTAAGAAGTGCCTTAAAGGATCATTCATAGCCTGATAGCCTTTAAAATGTAACCAGAAGGTGACAGCTGGTTTGTGTTCAGTACATACAAAGAATTCAGGTTGTGCCCATCACACTTTTGGGCCAAGGATATGTAACAAGAGCTGGCGAATGTGCAGCGAATGGCAGCGAGGTGGGTGATGAATAAATGGAAAAGGCAGAGTCAGGTTGGTGATGAGGAAGGGAACTTTAGGCCTTGCGTGATGACGAAGGAATTGGGATGGAAACCCTTGAGGGAGAGAAGGATAGTGGAAAGGCTGATCAGGTTGTATAGGGTGATGAATGGGTTGGGGGATCGGAAAGTTTAGCCTGAAAATTAACTAAGGGAACTTTGAAGGGTAAAGGTAGCAACAGTGAGAAAATTCAGAGGGCAGGAAAGAGAACGGAGAGGGGTAGACAGTCGATGCTGGTGTTACCAAGTGTTAGCCCAGTTGGGAGTGTTAAAATTATTATTAAACATATACACACATCCTCACACCCCAGTGATAAGTCTTTATTTCTAGAGCCAGTAAGAATATGTTGAGAATGTATGATTATTTCTCAGTTCCTGAGCTGCAACATATTTGGTC
The DNA here is from genome assembly GCA_003012365.1 of Medauroidea extradentata. Taxonomy (NCBI): domain Eukaryota; kingdom Metazoa; phylum Arthropoda; class Insecta; order Phasmatodea; family Phasmatidae; genus Medauroidea; species Medauroidea extradentata. The sequence continues at coordinate 1,882 of PNEQ01089596.1, forward strand.
ATTGTAATATTTTAGTGTTTATTTTGCTGTTTTTTGACTGATGGATGTGTTCAAGACAGTAATTTTTTTGCAAATTACGTAACACCCATGCTATATTTACATTGTTGGAGCTTCTTAAACTTGTGAGTAGACGGAAATTTCAGATTATTTAATTATAATAGACAATTTTATGTTCGTTAAAATCAATACTCTACTGTTTATTTGCTGACATGTAAATGATATTATCTGTCTTTAATACAAGTGTTTAAACCAGTAACAGTTATGTTTCTGCAAAGCTGAGTACTCACTACGGTGTAATGTTATACTTGCAAGTGATAACTTTGATCCAGCTATATTACCGTCGTTGCTTTCCATGCAAGTTGCAAGGCGGCGCAAAGTATCATCCCCCTATAAGGATACTTTGCACCAGTTTTTTTTTTTTAATTTTTTACAAAAATGTTTGCGCCTCCACAAGTCAGGGACTTGAACATGTTATATTACAAAGATTTATGTAGCTGTGATAAATATTATCATAGTTATTACTTACCTACAACAAAAATTATGCTATGTTTTGCAAAAATGCGTTGAAAATCGGCGCAAAGTAACCTCACTTTACAGTATTACATTTTTAGACAAAACATCTCCATTTAATCCCAGGTTTGTCAGATGTTGTTGTGTATTGAACAGTACAACAGTAAAGAGTGCTCCGGTGATAGAAGATTCTGCAGTTGAGGATATTTCATCAATGCCCAGGGTATGCCTGGTTGTCTCTAACTTCACGGGGCATCTACTTTAAACTATATAATTGTAATATGTACAATTATATAAAGTAGTAAAGCGTTCCACTGGAACCATGCATAAATCACTATGAACTAAATGAAACAGACTAACATAAAAACGTTGCTGCATGAACAGAACACAAGATTAAAAACAGAGAAACTGAACGTTATGTATTTTGCCTTAGGCACATGAGAGTGTAGATGAATCCACCAAATTATGTAAATTGTGAAACAGAACTCATACACATTTACAAGCAGGGTTTAAAAATAAGTTTTCCAGTGTTAAGAGGTACCTATGTTGGGACAGTCAGTGACAAATTAGGCCAAAAAATAAACAGCAGAAATACTGCAAGCACATACTTGTCTGTGTTTTAAGGAACAGGATTGTAAGAATCATGAAGCTAATGATGACTGGGAGTAACTTTGAATGCTAAGAATGGGTTGGATAGTATACAATATACGGAAATTTAATAAACACCCAACCAATTGAAAAGGAGGTAAACAGTTTAAACTGCATGTAAATTATTTTAAGTTGTAAACAAATTCAGTGATCTATATGATGCTTCTCTCAAGTTTTTGGCATTCTAGTTCAGGCAACTGTTCCTGCACACACTAAGGGTGCAGTCATCTATTTTGGTAAGTGACATGCTTTGTGGCCTTAAACCACCAAAATTTAAAATTATTTTGTCTGAAACAAGTCGGTATTATTTAAAGTAAAAATTTAGGGCTGACTATTTCAGGGTTAGAGTAGTGCACAAGTGTGGGATAAGGTACAAATAAAATATGTGTTATTGTTTAATGCAGTGTCGTTTAGATTATTAAATATGTGATAAACAATAAATTATATTAAGTACTTCCTGCTGTCGTTCCTTTAAAATTATAGTGAAGTAATATTTTTGTAATTGTGTAGCTGGTTCAGTAGGCAGTCTTATGCTTACATTTTCCTCCCACCCCTTCATTCCGACACTACCTAGGTACTCCATACTCGCCTCATGTCACCCCTCACCAGCACTGATCAAAATCACTCTCTTGTTCACTTATGCTTATGCTGGTGAAGGAGTGAATTTTACCTTTGGAGGAGTTTGTGAAATATAAGAAGGCTGGAGATTTTAGTATGGTTTTAGTGGGTTTTTACGGAAGTAGTTTACAGAACTCAAATTATAAGTGAAATTACTTTTTGTGTGTTTACAATTACCACACTCTCTGCCACTGAAACTATTTACTGCAGTATGTTCAGTATCAGTTAAATTCATAAAAAAAGTTGTTCAGCAGGTAAGCTAGGTTTCACTGCTAAAATTAAATTAATTATCGTACAGTAACTGGTGGAAATTAAAATAGTAAGAATGTATAACATCCACTCAGAGCATTTGTGTTTTTACAAGCTTTGTTAACTAGTACTTAGCAAACTTGTACAAGAAGACATCTCATTCTGTACAAGCGATGGGAGTAGAAGCATGAATGTTTACTGTAGTTTCCTTTAACTCTGCTAAACTGTCCATCAACCCAACACACAGCATTTTATAAGATTTCCAAATAACTCCAATTAAACTACCAACACTGAAGAGGGATGAACAGAATGGTATGTACAATAGTACAAGATGTTTATTTCTGCAAATGACTATGTAATGTGCAAGGTTGTTGAAAAGAATAGGGGTTTGTAGGACACAAATAAAATAGAATGGTCTATGATAGGAAATGAAATTAATATGAACACAAATAAAACAATGATTGTGCTATTCACTAAGAAAAAAGAGGTGGTCAGAAAGAGGTACATTTTTGGGGATGAGATTGGGAAATTTGATTTAATATACATATTTAGGAGTTGTTCAGGATTATTTGCTTTGGGGTGATCAAGTGAAGACAGTAACTAAACCTTAGTTAAGGGTGAAGAGCATTGGCACTGCCGGGGAGGGTTTTGAGGGGCACATGATACAGGAAAGTAATGACAAGGGGTTCATGATGGTGTGACCCATTTTGCAATACGCAGCAGCAGCTGGGACTTGTACCTAGAAGAGGAACTTATATTATGTACTGTAATTACAAATCTATATCACTTGAGGAATATGCTTTCTGTGAGATGTAACTAAAAAAAATTACATACATAAAAGGGGAGCTAGATGGGTTATAAATAAGTGGAGAAGAGCAGGAGGATAAACGGGAGAAGAAGAATAAAGACCCTCACAAATGGTAAGAGCTTTTTTTTGGGTGGGGAGGTGTAGGAACACAGTGCAAGAGAGACGAGGAAGGTAGAACAGCTGTAAGGATGTTCAAAGTGGTGAGAGGTGTGGGAGCATGGGCACAGCTGAAAAGCTAGATAGGTAGTTAGGTACTTGGTGAGATCTTCTAGGGAAAAGGAGACCACGACAGGGAACTACAGAGGGTTAGAATAAGAACTGAAGGGGAAATACCATCATGAGAGCAAGTAGTTATTTTGCAGAAGTTGAAATTGGTAATTTTGGGATGTAGGCCTACAGTCCTGTAAACAATTAAATTTTTCATATTTTCTTGCCAATTTAATATAAACAATCCAATTAACTGTTATGTTAAAAGTTGTGCAATTTTAACTACAGGATTTTGTAGAAAATTTATTTTTCTTGATTGTCTTGTGCTCTCACAAATACTAAGCCTAGGCAATAGAGCACACACATTCAATCCCCAGAAAATAATAATTCAGAATATTTTTTCTTGAAAAGTAGGCTAACACAAAAATGTTTCCAATTCAGTAGGCCATGGTAAAACACAACAGTAGTCACTGTACAAGTTAATTTTGAATGTATTTTCATAGACTGCAACGAACCTTATTGTGTGTTGACCTGAGTATGTTTACGATTTCTATTCTATATCACATGAACGAACCATTTGGCACGAACGTAAAATTAAATATATATGACCACATAGACATTGGCAAGTTCATGATTTTCGTGTATAACCTATCACTCCTAGGCATGTACATTAGCATCGCTTTACAACTTGGACTGCTTATATTAAATAGCTGTAAGAAAATATGAAATTAGTAGTTTCCAGAATGTAAAATGTTGTAGACCTATTAATAAACAAAAATAACTAACATTCCTTTAACATAAGCTGATTGTACGAGCATAAAACAGAAGCGAGAATTCATTCTCGAAATTGATTAATTTAGAGATTCTGAAAATAATGCCATTTGCTGTCCACATATCAGTGAGAGTATTTTCGCAAAAAAAAAAAACAATATAGGCATGTGCCTTTATTCTCGTCTGTGAAATACTCTAACCGTCCACCATATTTACTGTTTATTTCTTCATATTTTTGTGCGAGATGAGTAGCTTTCCTAAAAATCACCTCCTACCCAGACCTTGAGCTGAGGTTAATGGCCTTCACATTTAGGCACGTAATTATAAACTAAGGCCGGTAATTATAAACGTCTTTCGAAGTACAACCAATCTCCCTCCACCCTAATCTGGTGTTTTGCACATTATAGACCTCTTTCAGAGAGCGACGGATAGCCGGCGAACAACCATTCGCCACCAAGTTTCCACTTTATGGGAGATTGCAGGTCAATGACAGCCAGACCTCATTCGGCGAATCGCCAGCTGTTCTGTAGAGACCAGTTATGAAAAATGGCGAGGAATTTAACGAATTCATGCGGCACATGGATGAAGTTGTCAACTATTATGAATAAATAGATGACCAAAGACATGCGCGACTACCCAAAATATATATTAGGGACATGGAAGATCCCTTTTCAACTGCAGTTCATCTCTGCACGATAAATCGCCAGCATTACATTCTGCAGTGATTTTCTTCCACATTTCCTTTTGTTGTAGTTGGACACGGAGTCAGTTTTATTATTTGTAGTTCTGTTTTTGTATTTTTTATCAGGTAAAAAAATTGCTTTTTCTTTAGGAGTGTATCGCACTGTCGAATTTTTTTATCTTCCATAGTCAAACTTTTCCGCGGCTTCCTTCAATCACTTCGAATATCTCACGTGTGTCCCACTACAAAGAGAACAAAATTGTTTGCAGACAAGGAAAACAAAATCGAAACGATTTTGTTTTTAAAGTTAGGTGTGTTCATAACAGTGGTCTTTGAGCACTTGAGTCTATGTTCGCTGCTAAAAATAAGGCTGTGTTGTCAAATTTTATGAAGGAGAACCATCCAACTCCCTTTCAGCCGGCGATCTCCTGGCGATCCATCGGCAGACAACTATAGTGTAGGAAGGGTGGAAGACCGCCAGCGAACTGCTGCGCGAATAAAGGCCAGGGGATTGCCAGCAAGCCTTCGGAGGACGTTTATAACTACGGCCCTTAGGTCAGCAATTAGTTTAAGGTGGATTCATACGGTCGCCGACCACGCCGAACAGACAGAGCAGACAGAGCGGATTTTTGACCTAGCGATTCACACGGTCGCGGAAAGCTGTAAATTTTCTGCGTACCCATAATGAACAACTTTATTTACAATACTGTATGTGGAGCTGAAAAAATGAAGTAAATATTGTTATGACAAAATGAAAAAAAGATATGTATTAAGAATTTTCTTAACAGCTGGAAGTGTAAAATGTTAATTGATTTGTGTTAAAAGTGTAATTGTGCTACAAAATTATCCGTTGAATTATGTATGGTGAATCAATTTAATTATCAAGAAACTGTTGTTTCAAATAAATGTGGTCAAGATCCTTGTCACATCCAACTGTTATTCTCTTTACATATTAAATAGGATGCCACGACTATAGGCAGTAACTGTCAAACAAATTTTGCAATGTGAATGTGGGCTTCACTGTGTCCTTTCTGACTCAACCCTAGCAGATGCGAAGTATGTAAATATAAGTAATAAACATCTCAGGAGACCAGCAACCATTTATTTTATCATTGATTACATTATTTAGTATAAGAACACCACAATATGTTAATACAAACAAAATAGAAATATGTTACAAAATAAAAATTACTCCCAATACACTTAGGAAATCTGCACCAGTTACATTGTCACAATTTTTAATTTACCAATACGTTAAAAGTTTTGATTTGGGAGCCTCTTAACATACTTAGTTCCTAACTAAATAAAAATATTCTGCATTAAAACTTAGTAGTATCTTTTAGTATATACTTAAAGGCCTGTATCAGTTCCAAACTAAATAAAAATATTCTGCATTAAAACTTGGTATTATATTTTAGTATTTACTGAAAGACCTGTATCTATGTCGTACATGTGTACTGGGGCATTATTTTGTAGACAATAGGCCTGTCAAAATCTAGAGAGTAGATTAGCACAAAAGGATATACCGATTTTACATATGTTTTAGATTACTTAATCAGTATACAAATTAATATGGCTAAATGGGTTATTGTGACAGACTGTCTAGTAATAAGTTTTACTCTTTCAATTGTGCCAACACACAGATTTGAGCAGACTCCTCCCCATCAACACAGCACCAATCCTCCAGTCCCTTCCTAATCCTTCCAAACACCCTGACAGTCACCAACTGCTCCCGCAGAATGCTTCACTCCCTCAGAACATTCCACTTCCTCACTGTTCTCACCAGCATTGTCTGTCTGCCCCTCTCCCGTTCTCATCCATACTCTCTAAATCTTTTTCACTGTTATGTACCAACTCGCACTGTTTGGACGGATACGAGGGCTCTCGTATGGTTCGAGCTTACAGTTTTTTAAAATCGTGCGAGTTTCGACAGGAAAATTTAACATTTCGTATACGAGTGCAGTTTGAACATAGGCCCCCTGGAAAACAGCTAACTGTACACCGGTTGTCACTTTTCAGCTGACGAGACTGTACACACTGCTTGTCGCGACGCAACGTTAGTGGTCGCGATGGCCATGCCACTTGCTCGCTTTTGGCAGGGAGGATATAGCGGGACAAAGGAGAGTAGGAGGGTGGGGTATGTCAGAAAGGGGGGCGGCTGTAGTTCACAAATTTTCCGAAGACACACTTAGGTTTGTCGAGCAGTAGTCACTTCGCCCACCGCGGCCTCCTATATATGATGCAGTCAGCAAAATAATATTGAATTAAGTTTATTTCATTTGCGTAGCGATGTGATTTCTTTGAACGAGTTTCAGGCTTGCAAAATATTTTCTAAGATATTCATTTACACATGCTTCGATAGTATAATTTCCCTTATGTTATACAAACATTATATATTTTGTGTTTTATAAAATTTTTAAGATTATATTTTATGCACGTACTCATTCTTCTGCTGAATTGTTAACTGATTTGATAGCCTTGACAAACCAACGAACGAATGACACGTTAATAAATCTCTTAAATTGCATACCTATATTACATAAAATTTAATGCTGACTACAAGAATGCCTTGGAACTCCATAACAATTTCCACATACTTCCATACTTTCTTTTTCTTTTTTCTTTTGACGCAATACGAAAACATATTTTAATGTTTTATTGTTAATTTTGTGTAATTTACTTTGACACTACATACATAATATCTAATATATAAAATTCTCGTGTCACAGTGTTTGTTTCCATACTCCTCCGAAACGGCTTAACCGATTTCAAAGAAAATTTTTATATACATTCGGTAGGTCTGCGAATAGGTTTTTATCTATTTTATACTATTTTTAATGTAATAATTTTAGAACCCGGTCGATAAATTTTTAAGTGATAATTGATCAGTTATCCCCACGAGCTAATACCAGTCTATCCTTACCAGGTGTCGCTGCTCTATCAATATTATTTATTAATTTCTTTATTATTAGACCTCTTCCACATATATGCCACATCCTTATATACTTACAATAAGTTATTTATGCGACAAAACCACGTTTGTCGGGTCAACTAGTCTCTATATAAAATTAAGTGCCCCATTCACACACTCATACACTTGTCAACATAAAGTCCAAACCTCTGGACCTAGATATGTGAAATTTTGAAAGAGGCTTTCCTTACGCGATAAACTTAAAGTTTTTTCTTTTTCAAAATTTGAAAATTATAGTAAAATTATAGTCACTCCCTAAAGAGGTTGATCAATGAAATTCATGGCATGAAGTTTTGAAGAAAATAGGAGCCATGAAGTCTTGAAGAAAATAGGAGTTGTCGCAGCTCAGTATAATTATATTTTTAAAGTAACTATGCCTTGATCCCACTACTAATACAAAACCTTATAAACATGGGGCCACTCAAGTAATGTAGAAAATAGCAGTTCCTTCCCAAACCCTTTCTAACTTTACAAACCCCTTCATCTTACCAAATTCTTCAGCAGAAATTACACTCCCTCATTGATTTTCAAAGCATAGACTGCCTACCCCTAATATTTCACGCACTATGGATTGTAAAATATTATTCTGCCATAATAATATCAGTTTAAGAATTTTAACAATTATTTTGCAAATGTTACAGTTTCCAGAAGTTACTGATTAAATTTTTATACTTGGTCTGTGAACTTGAAACTGGTTTTTAAATAATCCAACAGTTACAGCATAGAAAATTTTCATGTACATTGTCTGCACACCACACTTTCACATTGTATTAACATTGCCACTACGTGTTGTGATGTTCTAAGCATGTTCAGAATAGGAGCATGCAATGTTACAAAGTAACGTTCTCTACAAGTCACCAGCATGTTGCCGGCACATCTCTAGCACTGAGAGCACAACATCAGCATGTTGTTGGTTGTACAGACCTGGCCACATAAAATGATCGCTCTCTTCTAAGTGAAAATTTGTGCAAGTCCTCTTCGGGTATATTCGGCTGGCACTCCATGCGCATGCGTCAGTCGCTGGTGCTGCGCGAGCGTGGCTTCGTGTTGAGCGAATACACGTCGTCGGAGGAAAAAGCGCACAACTCACAAAATGAAATATCTCTGATATGTTACGTCTTATTTTGACGAATATTTACATAATATAAAGAAAAATTGGTGTAAAGCATTATGAATAATGTAGGGATAATTCACAAAGTCTGTTATAAATGTATCAGTATGATACTATATAAATGTAGACTCTCCAGCTTTAACTAGCTGGCCATTCGCTGCTGCGTCACTGGAAGCCGCAAACCAGATAACAAGACATTCGTGCCTCGTTTCCTGCAGGTTTGCTATTGGTTCAAGATCGCTTCAATACGTATCTTACTATGATCCACTCGCAAATGTTTCTCTTCAAATATCTTGCATTATAGCTTGTCCTGGTA